>NKZD01001576.1:0-66637 GCA_002370635.1 Metschnikowia cerradonensis
TTGGTTACCCAACATCAGAAATTGAATAGCCGAGCAGAAAATTGGAATGATCTGATTGAGGCTGTTGCTTTTTACTGACATCTTGACCGGGACTGGCCGTCTCTCCTAGCCGTGGGAGAATACATGGCCAAAGTGCAGTATTACTCGTCAATTCAAAAGAAATCCCTGTTCAAGTTAGACCTCAGATACATCACATGGTCAACAGTACTGGTCGATTTCCCTGTTCCGATTGACCCCCTTAATCATGATCCTGTGGACATTATAGACACGCTCAAACGCGTCTATTCCACAGCAATTGCGACGCATATGGCTTCATTCGATAAAGATGAAACTTATTTTGACCGAACACACAAGGACATTCGCTTCCAAGCTAACAAACAAGTCTAGGTCGACATGACCCTCCTAACCGGTCTTCCAGATGCTAGGAATCCTCAACACTCTATACTACAAACAGTACCTGATCAAGCGAACGACAGTTCAGGCTTGGGGGACGTTTTTCAAAGATATAGCCTTCTAATCTCCAAAGTACATCGACATCGAGGCTGAGGGGGATGTTAGATCCGCCATATGCAGGACCATGCCTATGAAGGCATTATGAAGCCTCTCATTCCGATTGCTACAATGTCCAAGCCATCATTGTACTTCGTGGCGTGATACGGACTTTGCAATGGCCATCATTGTACTTCGTGGCGTGATACGGAATTTGCAATGGCCATCATAGTACTTCGTGGCGTGATACGGACTTTGCAATGGCCATCATAGTACTTCGTACAATGATGGCTACCATTGTTCTGGTAGAGAGTTTTCCGGTAACACGTTTCTCTCAAAGGTATATAAGCCACTCCGATTCCTCTCTTGAGAAACCATCAACGAATATAAGAAGTTAGGCATAGATGTATTAAAGAACATAACAAATGCTACTATTGATAAATATATAACATGATTAGATATACTTAATGTTATAATATTTTATGGATACGTTAAGAAACGTGAAACAGTGTAACAGTCATTTATATGATCTACTATTATATTGTTAGATTCTGCTTACGTCCAGTACTCTGTTTTGCTTGTTTTGTATGTTTATTCGCCGATGTTTCCTCAAAGAGAAACCATCGTACCTTATCTAGACTAATCCGGCATAGAGGAATGGAGGTCGTTTTGAAGGCCGAAGGTCTTCAACATCTGATCGACCAGTGCAGGCTTTCAACATCCACATGGGTAGTACAATACTCATGTTGGGTCTAACATATATATAGTTTGTGAGATAAATAAAAGCACCTCCTGATGACTGTTTTTTTTTTCCGGCTTTTTTAGACAAATTCACTTTGTTTTCAATAAAAAAAAATTACCCATTTTCTAGTGCAATTGTATAATATTCTCCGTACCAGATTCAGAGGACAACAGGTGCATGGATAGACAAATAGAGTTAGATACAGGCCACGAGCTTGGTTAGAATCAATCCAAGTCCTTAGTAAACATCAATACCTCTACACTAACTAATATTGGTGAGTCTCTCTCTGTCTCAATATGGCCTCCCTTAGTTGATATATAGTTTTGGTGGTGCTACAAAATAACGGGAGCTTGTCGTTTCACAATAGGGTAAGCCTTCACATGACCAAAGTCACGTGGCTATCTTAACAGAGGTATATCCATGCCATTTATATTCATGCCACACAATCAGCACTTTGTAATAACTCTTCGTGCAGTTAGTCAGGTGCATTTGGGGCAATTTAAATAGTCTCAAAGAGATCCTAATCTTACTGTATGAAGATGCCTTCCATCTTCTCGGATGCTGAACATGTCAACACACGGAGTCAACCTACTGTTGAACATGTGAGATGTGCTGACTCGCGTATGCAGATAATGTGTTATCTGCAGTACAGAAATCAAGGAGTGCAGAATAGTATTGTAACTGAGTCTTGGTTGTCAGGGGAAGTCAGGTTTGACTTCAGGAAATGTATCACCAAGTCCGGTGCAGGAACAAGGAGTCCAAGGAATCCCAAATATATATAGAGGGGATTCCGCTCTAGGTTGAGCAGTATCACAAGTAACCCGAATTTCACGGATTTCCTAGTACAGATTAGTAGCACAACTAAGAAAACTAAGAATGAACAAAGATGCAAAGCTTACTGATTATGAACTTAAAAATGTCAAAGTCCAACAGAGTCAATGTACTACGGAAGGTCTTGTGTGCAGGCCAGAAATATGTAGAAGTGATAATTCCAGCTCAGCTAGGAATGTTGGGGAATCAGGTAGCCCGTGGAGTAACCATGATTAAAGAACCAGAGGTCCTCTCTTACTGTAAGATATGGACCTCTTTGTCGGTACGAGGAGTTTTGGTGGGTCTGGGTTTGAGAGCCAGCCATCTTGGTATGTCTCCCTCAGTAGAGATATTCGATTAGTCAACTAATAGAAGATGTGGCGAAGGCCTCCTTATATATGTGGGAGTTGGCCTTCATTGATCCTCGGTTGATTCTCGGATCCTCCGTTGGTCCTCAGCTGGTCTAACAACCGAGGTGTGGGAAAATATCCGTACAATGCTTTACAAGCCTAGAGCACAATGCGCGCTCTTAGTCGGTGTTATTTTCCAACACATTACTGGTCTGCATACAACACATGTACGAAGTACTCTGACTAGGTACTTGTTGACAGTTATAGGTAGTATAGAAGATTTATTAAATTCTAAACCTAAATTTATTAAATTTATTAAATTTTTTTTTATTATTTCTTTTATTGTATATGCATAATTGTAAGCACTATTTATAAGTATAAGAAGATCATGATCTCCTACGTCTGCAGCTTGCTGCGGGCTTATACAAATTATTAATTTAGTATTATCTACATATGTATTTAATATTATATTTAATAATAAAGATACATTATTATTTGTACATAAACTCTCATTCTTTATAGATTTAATTTTTATATTTTTATTAATTAATTCTAAAGTTCTATGACATTTTATTGAATCTTTAAATATATTCATAATATGATTATGAAATAAATCCCTAACAGCTTTTATTTTATAATTTATTATATAATTAGTGTTATGTTCTTTAATAACGTGCTTTAACCTAATCTTGTATTCGTTGAAGGTTCCTCAAAGAGAGGAACCGGAGTGGTTTATATACCTTGAGAGAAACGTGACATCGAAAAACTCTCCACCAGAACAATGGTAGCCATCATTGTACGAAGTGTAACAATCCGGACTGAGAGGCTTCATAATACCTTCATAGGCATGGTCCTGCATATGGCGGATCTAACATCCCCCTCAGCCTCGATGTCGGGGTACTTTGGACATTAGAAGGCTATGCCTTTGAAACATTCCCCGCAAATCTGGACTGTCGTTCTGTTAATCAGGGGGCAGCGGGTTATAGTATAGAAAGTGAGAGTTCAGGCCAGGTGCGTTTGTAAAGACCTATCGAACTGTTTGATAAAGAGAGGTCCACTTGCAGGGTGCTTGTGGGATAGGGAATAACAGCGAGCGGTGGCTAAACTTAAAAGTAAGATAGTCTACCAGAGCAAACGACGTTGGTGTTCGTTTCGTGGTTTCGGTTTTCGGACGGAAACTTGGGACGATACAGGGTCGATCCGTCTTCGTGACAAGGTGTCTGACGGAGTAGTCAGTTTCACTAAAAGGCTCAGTTGAGTGGGGTAGCAAAGCGTAGACAGTTGTATCTGTCATAATTTCTCTCGAAGCCAAAGAATCTCGGTCTTTTAATCGCTTACCGGTCTGCAGGTTCTTGCCTTGGGTACAGTTAGAATCCGTGGTTCTCTGTATGGGTCGAAGGGCAAGGTGATTTGAACAATTTGGAGTGTGCGAGTAAGCCGTTGAAGTGAGAGTGGGGTCATTAATCCCATTGTGTTCAGATTGTCCACTAGGTAGACATAATGGTTGATGTTGACGCCAGGACTCCTCCCCGGGGCCAGTTGTAGCACCCTTTCAGGTCGTTTTTTAAGGTGTGAGAAGTGAAAGGTAGGTACTCGTTGACACGGGGTGATGAATGTAGCTGGGTCGGAAACTTAATTGTCAAGTGTGGCACTATGTGGTTCCGTAGAGTAATGGTGATGTGCAGGTTTTGGGGAGAATTCAAGTGGAGTCGCTAAAGTGGAGTTGCTAAATGGAGTCGCTAAATGGAGTCGCTAAATGGAGTCGCTAAAGTGGGTGGTGGAAGCAAGGCAGCAGATTTGGGATCCTTATAGGCGGAAGAAAAGGCAAAACGGTTGCGTGCGACCTCCATGTTATTTGATATCTGTTATAACGTGTATCAACGAATACAAGTTTAGGTTAAAACACGTTATAAAGAACATAACAATTATCACTATGTCCATATCTTTTGATGACCATATACTCCCTATGACTACCCATATCTTTTGATGACTATTATTTTATCTAGTCTAATGGTTATACAGTCGCCTACCTATAGTTCGTCTTATGGTTTTACTTATAGCTCATTTTATGGTTCTACTTATGGCTCATCTTACTGTATTCATTCGTGGTTCTTTTGGTTCTTTTGGTTCTTTTGGTTCTTTTGGTTCTGGTCTGGTTCTGGTCTGGTCTGGTTCTGGTTCTGGTTCTGGTCCATGGTCTACTTACACTTCTGCTCATTTACTCTAACCATGGAGCCATAACTCGGTGTAGAGACGAAGGAACCATAGTATCAGGAACGTGCCTGTCTAATGATACCAATAACGATTCCTGGATAAATAAAGTCGGTGGCCTTCAGATTGTCTCTTTGGCCTGGAGTTACTTTCCAAAGCCTAGACACATGTCTCTATCGCTCATGTTCAGATCACTCACAAGAAGGAGCAGGAATTTTATAGTGGATAGAGATGTGAAGGCTTTGTAGATTTGCCAAGACTAAGAAGGTGAAGAAAGAGAAGAAAGAGAAGACCAAAGAAATTAAAAGAACGTACCCAAATCTACATGGGTGCACCAGTCTAACACTTATATACAACACTAGTATGTAGGTTTTATTGGACGAAGGGGGAGCCGAGGATGCCGGGTCTTGAGACCAAGAATAAAGACAATTCCTCGTCCACCGGCTCAGACCCATTCTTTCCATCCAAATTGTTTCCATCCAAATTAAAATCATTTCCACCCAAATTCTTTCCACTCGAATTCTTTCCACTGGAATTCTTTCCATCCAAATTCTTTCCATCCAAATTCTTTCCATCCAAATTGAAAATATATTCACCCAAATTATTTGCAATACTCCCCGACTCTTGATTTGCGGCCTCTGGCTCAGTGTCTCGCTTATTCCTCACACGCCGAGAATTAAGTTTGTCCGCTTCGTCTGTACTCAAAAAGTACATGTCGCTGGGAACACACTCCATGATTTCAGAACAGATCTCATCATTCACCTTCAAGCTATCAAACTTATTCGAAGGACAAGTACACCTGTCGATTCTGTGATTCAAAACACGCGAATCCTTATCCAACTGGATTTTAAGCGGCTTCACCTTCAGCTCAGGCCCAATCGTGTAATAATCGTTGTACATGCCAAACACCTTGACATAATCCCCATAAACCGTGGTGGCTATTCCATCGCTCAACGTAAATAGCGGCATGGGTAGTAAGGGCGAACGCCCGCCATAGGCAATTAACTCGTAATCGGCAAATTGCTTTGTTGCGAGACGCACGAATAAGCCTTTGATTTTGGTATAGAACGTCTTGTTTCCCTCCACCAATGCGACTGCTAAAAGGATCCCCTGGAGTATGTAGACTGGCTTCATTATGAAGTATTTTCTGAAGATGTACTTTTCGAAAAAAAAAAGATTTTGGACTGGATTCGTGCCTGTTATATAGACAACATGTCTCTGT
Source organism: Metschnikowia cerradonensis (assembly GCA_002370635.1). Taxonomy (NCBI): domain Eukaryota; kingdom Fungi; phylum Ascomycota; class Pichiomycetes; order Serinales; family Metschnikowiaceae; genus Metschnikowia; species Metschnikowia cerradonensis. The sequence goes on from NKZD01001576.1 coordinate 5,825, forward strand.
AGTGACCAATGATTTTGGACCTAGATGAACAGCACAACAGGACAACACAACAACATGACCTGTACATTGACGTATCCTGCACTCCCGGGCTTTTTCCTCCGGGAACACTAGCTTGTTGTGAATGCTAGACCAATCTGATTTGCCGTTCGACCTAAAAGTCCTCCATGCTTCATAAGCCATTCTCACTGTCTCATTTTTAAAAGCCATTTGGTTCTGCCATCCTTAACCATAGTCTTTGTTAACCTTCATCTCTCTCAACTTTAATTGCCTTTTCTGGCGTCTTAATCAAATTTCAATCTTTAACCTTAATCGGTGACCACCTCATCAAGGCTGCCACTTTTCTTGTTGACTGATGAGTCCAGTGCAGGAGACTTGTGATCTTCGCGGTCATGCCGCAACCTAGGTACATATCACCACAGTGAATACACGGCATTAGGCCAATGTATAAGTCACCCAGTGTCATCCACTCTCACCTACTGCACTTACTTCCACCCACTGCACACACTGCACACACTCTCACTATTTCACTCTCATCCACTTCCTCCACTGCACCCACTTTCACTCTCATTATTTCACTCTCCCTTCTTCCAAAATGAGTAGTCTTAATATAACATGTAGCATTAGTTCTTTTTCCAGTAACAAATGATTCATGTAGCTGTATGCACTTCTTGTACTCACGACTAGTTGTGTATCCGTATCCATCCATCTTCTTCACACGCTGACACCCTAATCGTCCTTATTCACTATGAGTCACTGAACAATGGAGTAACCTAGCCACTGTGCCACTGTGCCACTGAGTATCTGAGCCACTGAGCCACTGAGTCGGTATGGGTATCACACTACCATTCAGTAGGATTCTTAGTCAGCTGTTTTTTTCCACACCAGTCATTTCAGTCTAGACCAAATATGGCCAATCAAAACTGTGACTAACAGGAATTTGTTCGTTGCCACGTCACAACAGGACTTGTTCTTATTGTCATATGCATGCTGCTTTATTCGGCACCTCTTTCCCCAACAACGGAACCGCCGCTTGTTTTATCCTATGGAAGAATCATCATTGTGTATGCCAAACATGTATGAGCGTGTAACGAGAATTGCACCAAGGACTAACCACCAGAAGCTAGTACCGTTGGTTTTTTAGGGGTTGGGAAACGAGGGGGGGAAAGGCGTCCTTTTATATTCGCAGCTTACGTTTACAAACACAAAAGGAGTGTGCATATAAATGTCTGACGTACAGGACTGTTTCATGTTTGTCTCTTTTTTCCCCTGTTCGGTTCCTTACTAAGATCTTGATCTTATATTGCAGCCAAATGAATCGCGGTGGTGTGTGAAAGGGGGAAATGTGTCTTTATGCAGGATATTGTGTATGTTCAGACTGCATATAGATAGGATATGTCTTCCGATTCCTGCAGATATACTCCAATATTATTCATTATACTTAAAATTCCGTTTAACGTCATCAGTGCTTTTTGAGTTTTTTTATTACTTTTCTTTTTCTTTCTTGTGTGCACATTTGAGTTTGTGGAAGGGTGTGAAAATGACACCTTCATGCACATTCATGAAGTTCCTAATTAAGCAATAAAATATGAAACAATTATGAAACAGATTTAATGCAATTTAGGATTTTTTCGAAACACTTGAATCATTTGCAAAAGGTAAAGGTTAATGGTGGAATCGCCAAAATATTTTGGTACTGCATGCGATCAACACAATCACGTGATATCACATTCACCAAGTAAATCTTCACATATATCAATTTTAATGAAAATTAAAGGATCTTCTTAATCTGAAGAACCAAAACAGAACATCTCTTTTGAAATATTGTTGCTTTGAAGAAACATTTCAATGAAGTAAGAATGTCAACATTATAATCCAAGACCATTTTTTTTCAAAATTTGCTTCACTAGCTCAGTTGGCAGAGCGTCAGTCTCATAAACATTGTTTGTGCAATCTGAAGGTCGACAGTTCGAACCTGCCGTGGAGCAAACGTTTTTTTTCTCACCACTTTTTTCCATGCCCGAAGTCGCCGAAGTATGTAAACAACTACTCCAGTCCAAAACTCCTGACTAATGCAAAGGTCGCTCACGTGGTGGCTCAGCTCCGACGCCATATCCTAGGCTATCGAATCAAAAGCCTTGATCTTCCCCAAGACCTTCTTCTCTTTCCTCAAATCAAAACCGTCCCCGAACCCTCCAAAACCCTCCACCAATTCTCCACCCTCTTGGCGCAATCGACCATACAAAATGTCGGCCGCCACGGAAAGTATTTCTGGATTCGGACAGAAACTCCAGCGAAGGAAAACGCCGTGATTCTTATGCATTTTGGCATGACAGGAATGGTGAAAATGCGGGGTATCCTGTCTCACTTCATCATGATGGAAAACGGCGGCGACAAGAAGATCAAACAGGAGTTGCTTATGGAAAGCGGCCGGGATTTGGACCTTGATCCAGAAGATCTTAATTTGGAAAACACAAGTCACGTGAAAGCCGAAAACATCGATGGGATTGCCAAAACAGGAGATGACATTAAGACTGAGTTTTTGTCAGAAACAGTGGCAAAGCCAGTGTCATCAGTGTCAGAGACATTCCTGAACCATTTTGCCAGTGTTAAGAAAACAGAAGAATGGCCTCCTCGGTTCACCAAATTCCAGCTTTTCCTTGAACACCCCGAAACAAAAAATACCATTGATTTTGCCTTCACCGACCCCAGACGCCTTGGGCGAGTCCAAATTCTCAGTGGCCCCGAATACTCAACCAATACTGGACTTTTAGAGAATTGTCCATCTCTTCAGAAACTCGGCCCCGACTATTCCAAATCGGAAAATCCACCTAAAGTCATTCAAGGCTTCACAAAGGGAGACCCCGATCCAGAACATCACGGAAAACCACGGTTGGACTTTGAGAGTTTTGCCCGTCTTGTTCTCACCAAAAAGAAACCAATCAAAGCGTTTCTCTTGGACCAGGAATTCTTTGCTGGAGTCGGAAACTGGGTCAGTGACGAGATTCTCTACCAGGCCCGAATCTTCCCAGGCGAGAACCTCTCGCTGAAGATCGATGACCCTGCCCACCCTGTTTTGAAACGCTTGTATGAGTCGCTTGTATATGTCATGGAGGAATCTGTGCAGTTGGAGGGAAACGCCCGGGAATTTCCCCGGGACTGGCTCATGATCCATCGCTGGGGGAAGGGACGGAAACAACCAAAGGCTAAGGTGAGCCATGGATATAGTGTGGACTTCGAGACTATTGGCGGGAGAACTAGCTGCTTTGTCAAGGAATTGCAAAAGCCACTTAAACGAGAACTTTCTGGCTCGGAGCCGAAAACGGAAAAGAAAAAGACAAAGACAATTGCTCAAAAGAGGCCCAAAACGGAAGCAGATCTTGAACTGGTGCTGGATTTGCAAGAAATACCAACAAGACGTAGGTCCACTCGAGCCCGGAAATCCTCGTGATTCAACTCACTTGACACAACTCACCTGACTCAGTTGATTCAAGAAATAAAGTGATTGGACAAACAAATAAAAGCACTTGGAAATGACTAAAATAAACATGCTTGAACAGTCGGTCCAGTTCCTGCATATTTACCCATTACTCAACAGCCATAACATTCACTAAGGTATTTTGCCAGCATTGCAAGCATTCGACCAGCATTTAAACGCATCTAGACTTGAATGAAGAGTCATGAAGTAGAACACTTTCTCTAGCTTTTTCAATCTTATTGATCGTTTCTGGATTTCGATTCGTCGTGAATTTTTGTTCCTTCTGTATTTCCATTCTGGATTTTCATTTCGTCCTGTATCTTGGATCGTTTAGCAACGTTTTTTAGCGCCTTTGTCTCGCATCAAAGGGTTTCAATATTGATTTTTCGATGATGCAATGTCAACCTTAATCTTTGTCTACAAGAATGCGCAATGAAGCAAGCCAAAAGAATCCCAATCTAGAACCCGACTTCTAGATCAAGATTGAGATGGAATCCTGTCATGTTTGACAACTACTGAATCGCATTTCCCAATTGCGTATTCAGATATGCAGTTAACGTCTTAAGCAGATATGCACTTATGCGATATTAGTATGTAGCACATTTGAAACCAAGAACCCATGCTTCTCGTATAGAATAAATCTTAAACCTAGGCCTATTCAATCAGGTAAAAGCGAATACCTTTTTCGTCAACTTTATTTCCGTTTTGGTAATCTGTTTCCGTTTTAGTGTTCCAGTTGGGTTCGTTTTTTTGCCGTTTGATTAGTCCGAGAAGCGGCACTCTTGGCCGGTTCCGGGCTCGCACTCAACCCGGAAAAATAAGGACTGCGCCAAACTTTGTTCCGAGTTTGGCCGAGATCTAAGCGGGCGCCTGCATATACACGGCAGACCAATCTGCCAGCAAATAAAGTCAAAAAAGACATAGTCTGCCATATTTCAGGGTAAAATTTTCAAACCAATACGGTTTTTGAAATAGCAGTCCTTTTTAATGTGTTTTCATTTTTTTTTGTGTTGTCTTTTTTGGTATCGGTTCTTGTGTACACGTGTCCTAGCGCCCCTAGCGGCGCCGGAGTGATTGTTGAGTTCTGCGAGGCGTATACAAGATTTTCGCTAAGACAGAGGGAAACGGACGGCGTAGCGGTTTTGTCAAAAAACGTTGCAAGAAAAAAAACCTGTAAGAAAAAAACAGCGGGGGAGTAGCCTTTTATACCCCTCGAAACGCATCTGTGTTTCAGGTGTTTCCTTTTGTACACCACTTTTATATTCCGAGGGGTGGTACAAATGGGAACGGCGCAAGTGTGTTGTGCGCCGGAGCCTTGGGCGGGGTTTGTGGTTGCAAAAGCACTGCATGGCAGCATTGTGCACTTGCAGACCCCCCGGCCTCGAATCTGGTGGGGATTGCCCAAATTGTCTAATTCTTCTTTTGATGCATCACCCGGAACTCATGTTTGCCCACTTTCGAGGGTGTTGGCCGATATGGACCACTTGAGCCTCCTGAGATAAGATGCGTATCTCAAATCAATGCATATTACGTGTGGCAGCCGTATTCATCCGAGACTAACGCGGTCAAGAAGAAGCAGCCGATTTGGCTACATAAAAAGTGACAAACACCCACCACAAGCCAGTATGCACGTACTTAAAACGCATCGGCCACCACAACCCCGGAATAGATATCCGGGTGCAAACGCAAACATGATATTCGAGGGCACGGAGCCGGATTCAGACGATGCGCGTTGCATGGCGTAAAAAGAAAAAAAAAAAAACGCACAAAAAAAATAAACCCAGCAATTTCGAAACAAGAGGGGTAAGGCTGTCATATATAAGAAGGCCTACTCCCCCACCTATTCTTCTTACCCTTTCTTTTTCTTCCTTGAACAACCTTCATTTCAGGCCATTCTTTTTTTTACCCTCAAGGACACCTGAAGGATCCAAAATATTCATACACCCGGCTGAAATCATTTGAACATGTCAGCCATAGTTATTAAAAATAAGGGCTCAGCGCTTAGGGCCCCCTTCATAAGATCCCAGATCCGGTTGCAAAGCTCAGGCCCTAGAAAAACAAACTCCACCCACACGCATACTATCAAAACCCCAATCGGCGTGAATGCCGCCATTGCATCATTGAAGCCCAAAACCACCAGATTGTCAATCGAGGGCCCCATTGAGTGCGACCTACAAGGGTTCCAGTTGCTCAATTCGCCCATTTTCAACAAGGGCTCTGCTTTTACTGAGGAGGAGAGGGCTGCTTTTGGGCTCAGCGGCTTGCTTCCATCCAGAGTCAATAGCTTAGATGAGCAGGTGGACAGAGCATATGCACAGTTCCAGTACTTGAAGACGCCATTGGCCAAGAACGACTTCTGTACCAGTATGAGGATTCAAAATAAGGTGCTTTACTATGAGCTTGTGCGAAGACATATCCGGGAAATGCTTCCCATCATTTACACTCCAACAGAGGGAGACGCCATTGCAGCCTACTCGCACCGGTTTAGAAAACCCGAGGGCTGTTTCTTGGATATTATCAAGCCCGAGGAAATCGACGAAAGACTCGCTGTCTACGGAGAGGACAAGGACATTGACTACATTGTTGTGTCGGATGGAGAGGGCATTTTGGGTATTGGAGATCAGGGAGTGGGCGGTGTGCGTATCGCCATTGCCAAGTTGGGTCTCATGACCCTTTGCGCCGGTATTCACCCCGGTAGAACTCTTCCTGTGGTTCTCGATGTCGGAACCAACAACAAGCAGCTCCAGAAGGACGAGTTGTACATGGGCAATAAGTTCCCTCGTGTGAGAGGCGACCAGTACTGGGAGTTCGTGGACAAGTTTATCAACGCCGTCAAGAAAAGATTCCCCTCTGCCGTGTTGCATTACGAAGACTTTGGTGTCACCACCGGGCGCAAAATGCTTCACAAGTACCGTTCTGACTTGCCATCTTTCAACGACGATATCCAGGGTACCGGAGCCGTTGTGATGGCCTCCATTACTGCCGCTCTCAAATACAGCAACCGTGAGCTCCTTGACTCGTCGATCTTGATCTACGGCGCAGGTTCGGCTGGTTTGGGAATTGCAGACCAGATCGTCAACCACATGTGTTCCCACGGCTCCACGCCAGAGGAGGCATGCAACAAAATCACCATCATGGACCGTCGTGGAGTGGTACTCAAGTCGTTTACTGACTCTCCAGAAGGCCAGCTCCGGTATGCAGACCCTGACTCCAAGTGGGAAGGTGTGGACACCAGAGATCTCCAAGCAGCCGTCCGTCACGTGAAGCCCACGGTTTTGGTTGGCTGTTCCACGCAACCTGGTGCATTCACCGAGAGTGTTATCAAGGAGATGTACAAACACAACTCTCAGCCCATCGTGTTCCCGCTTTCGAACCCCACCAGATTGCATGAGGCGTTCCCTGTGGACATCATGAAGTGGACTCAGAACAACGCATTGATCGCCACCGGGTCGCCATTCCAGCCCGTTGACGGATACTACATCTCCGAAAATAACAACTGTTTCACGTTCCCTGGTATTGGTTTGGGTGCTGTCCTCTCCCGGTGCACCACCATCACCGACACCATGATCTCGGCGGCCGTGGACCAATTGGCATCGATGTCGCCCAAAATGGACGACCCCAAGAACGGATTGCTCCCCAGATTGGAGGAGATTGACGAGGTTTCGGCATACGTGGCCACAGCCTTCATCTTGCAGAGTTTGAAGGAAGGAAATGCCAGGGTGGAGAGCGAAGAGAGACCAGACGGAGGCTTCGTGGAGGTGCCACGTGACTTCAAGCAATGTTTGAAGTGGGTGCAGTCTCAGATGTGGAAGCCAATCTACAGGCCATTGGTGAAGGTGCAGCATGAACCAGAGATCCACACGTTTCAATACTAACTTATAGAATCACTATCAAGCAATCAATACGTCATAGACTAGTCAAAAGGTACGAGTTATCCTCATAATTTCTCATTCAAAAACCTCACTATGCGTGTGATACCAAAGTACTTTTGCGGGTCCACGTCGCTCACGTCCAACTTTTTTCCTCTCTTTTCATTCTTCGTAATCTCCTTGGCCACGTCTTGCTCAAAGTAGAAGATGGTGTCGTGCACGCCTAATGGTTCGACGTATGCTCTAACATTAGGAAGACCCGTCACACCCTGGCGGTGAAACTCATACTGCTTTTTTCTATAATTCGACAGAGGCTCCCCATACTTCTTGCTCCAGAAATCCACTTCTAGGGCATAGCGGGCCCACCAGTTGATGTCGTCCCTGAAGCTCTCGTCCTCGCCCAAAATCAAAAACACATCGTGCTCGTAGTCGGAGAAGTTGGGGATTGAATTCCAGTCTGCTCTGCTGCGGTTAAATCTGCCTCCGGGGGAGCAGAGAAGCGACATTGGATACTCATTGCCAATCAAATACGTCAAATTCTTCATCGACATAAAGTTGTCCTTGGTGATAAAATCGTATTTTTCATTGTCATACCATGAAGAGCCTTTCATGAATTCCGCAGGAACTGGGCACATGTTAACCCAGGGACTCACAAGAAGAAGTTTTGAAGGAAAATATTGTGGCTCGGGCAATTCTTTGAGTAGCCGAGTAAGGGCGATGGAGAGATGGCCTCCTGCAGAATCGCCCATGAGAATGATGTTCTGATTTCCTTCTTTCACAAGCATGCTATAGTCTTCGTGCAATTGATTGAGCTGATAGGGGAAAGGGTATCCCTCGGAAGCCAACTTGTAGTCAAGGAACAAGATCGACGTCTTCTGCTGCTTTTCTGTTTGTAATAACTTATAAATCGAAATTGTAGATTCGATCTGACTGGGAATTGTTTGGATATAGTAGCCTCCACCATGGCAATAGATGATGAGCGGATCAGATGGCTCTCTGTGGGGCTGTTTCACGAGCCAGTAGCAGTGTTTGCCGTATTTTTCACCATATCCGGGGAGATTATCGACCAAATCCTTGGAAAGGAAGGGCATAATTTTGCGGATTAAGAAACCATTGGAGTAAGGGACAAGATAGGTGGCATCTTTGATGTCGATTTTCAAGGCATTTTTGTAGACACTCAACCGAAGCGAGTTAATCAAGTCTAGGTGGTATTTTCTGTGGGACAGCATGCCGAAAAAATGGTGCTTGATTATAATCCACATGATGTCCCATAGGATCTTCCAGAAGATGGATGCAGAGTGTAAAGATATCATGATGTGGAGACAATTTTTTGGTAGCAGGACTTTGTGGTTTTATATAGGAAGAAATACCCCACGTTATCGGATAGACTGCAGATAAGTCTCGCTTAAAATTGTCATGTGATTGTGTCACAACCGAAAACTGGGAATGATGATGGTTAGGGTGGTTAAATCATGGTTGACATAGTGATATTTTTAGAGTCATTACGATTGCTAATTTGTAAATAATAAGCGAGGGAAAGTATAATGCATAATAAGAAACGAATGATGGATGGATGGTTGTTGCAAGACCAAAGAATGAAACAATAAATAAGCAAATCAGAGACAATCGAAACAAAATAAAACAATATGGAGCGCGTGAGGGGCCAATAAAGGAGAAGAAATAATGAGAATACCTCGAGACTTGCATATGAACAACTGGTTATTATTGTTGTTTTTCAAGATGAATATTATAAACACCATGCATGTGATAAATGAAATGGGGAATTGCGAATATGGGTAATAGGTCGGTAAGGTAGGTATTTGAATGAGTGACCCCTTAAAGTGGTATGATTAGTTTATGGATTTGCGTGACTATATTTTATGGGTTATACATGATTTGGTAGTAATTGAATATAATGATAGTTTTTTAATAGTGACTTAGAAGTCGAGATCTATAATGGAGGGGGAGGAAAAAAAAGGCATGGTTTGAGGATTGGGATTTGAAAATGGTCTCAACAGTACCTGGGGGAGCGCCCCCACCTTTTATATCCGCGGCCAAGGCTGGTTTTGTGGACGAGTTTTTGCAATCACGAGAACCGAGGAATTCGAGGGTGTTACTAGATGCGAGCTGTCGTCTGCAGTCCGCGGCCACAAAGCCCATAGTTTTGGGTGCGAATTCTGCAGGACTGATATACCTGCAGGAATCGGAATTTTTGAAAATTGCCGGATTGTGTACAGTACTCAGCACGTGACCACCGCGACACCCGATTTGTCAAGCTACCTGCAGGACCAACCCATACCCAAAGAAAAAAGGCGGACGAAAATCTAACCCCACTATTCACCCCAAAAATGTCCGACGACCTCAAATCCGTGATCTCCAAATTGCAAGAGCGTATCCAGACCCTTGAGCAAAAGGCCGGAATTGTGCCCAACGTGCCCAAGTCCATCCGCATGGTCTTAATTGGTCCTCCTGGTGCCGGAAAAGGTACCCAGGCGCCTAACTTGAAGGAGAAGTTCTGTGCTTGCCATCTCGCCACCGGCGACATGTTGAGAGCACAGGTGGCCGCCAAGACCAAGTTGGGAGCCGAGGCCAAGGCCATCATGGACAAAGGAGGCCTTGTTTCCGATGAAATCATGGTGAACATGATCAAAGACGAATTGGAGAACAACTCCGAGTGCAAGAACGGCTTCATTTTGGACGGGTTCCCCCGTACCATCCCACAAGCCGAGAAGTTGGACTCGATGTTGGAGTCCAGAAAGACTCCTTTGCAAAACGCCGTGGAGTTGAAGATCGACGACGAGTTGTTGGTGGCCAGAATCACCGGAAGATTGGTGCATCCTGCATCCGGCCGCCTGTACCACAAGTTGTTCAACCCACCAAAGAAGGACATGATCGACGATGTTTCGGGCGAGCCATTGGTGCAGAGATCTGACGACAACGAGGCTGCTTTGAAGAATAGATTGGTCACTTACCACAAGCAAACCGAGCCCATTGTGGACTACTACCGCAAGACCGGCATCTGGAGCGGTGTGGATGCCTCGCAGAAGCCTGCAACTGTGTGGAAGGACATCTTGAAGTGTTTGGGACAGTAAATGGACATAGTATGGACCGAATCCGTTTCAGTAAAAGTTAGGAAGAAGCCACACCGGAGTATTGTACACCTGCCAAATGGTCATTCTAATATATATCTTCCAAGCATCAAATGGTCATTATTAAGTCTTCTGTAGAACCAGTAGTCAGTTTTATCGTCCAATCAAATGAAGCATCGAAACCCCGGATCATCAAAATCATATCATCAGTATGGAATTTGTCAAGTTCTGTCTAGAATATCTAGATTTTGTCTAGACCATCAGACTCTATAGATTCTGTGAATTCCATCATTTCTGTCCAAACAGTATCAGATAGAATTCATTGAAATCCAGATTGTCTCCTCTATAGCACAATTTCTGCATATGTCAAGGCTGCAGAATTCATATTCAATGCAATTTTCCCAAATATCCTGCATTAAACCACCCTCCTCTTGACTTTCCGGTCTGTATCCTCTGGCGAAGCACGTTTCCGGTCGGCCTCGGCATAGCACGCCATATGCACGATTTTCCGCCCGTTGTTGGCCCCCGGAACCAACATACATTGGTCCCACACCCACTCTCCTAGAAGGTCCTTGTATACAGGCTTCACCTGTTCCCTGCAGATGGTACACACGTTGTTCATGTTTGTTTCCGATGAGGGAATAGGAACGTAGCAATCCGCAGGAGTAGGAACACCTTCGGTCTCGTCCCGCTTGGGTTGTGTAGCCGAAGATTCGTATTCCAAGAGATCCTGGTCCCGGAACCGGACCCAGGCGATTTCGTCAAGGTACCAGTTTCGAGACTGCACATTTGTCTTGAAGTTGGCCTGCCGTTTATTGATCCGGAAATGCCAGTCCAAATGCATTCTCTTACGGGCACTCCCGGCATCGTCGGCCGTGAACCTCTTACCGCATTGGGCACACTTCAGGGCCTTGGTTTCATAGAGCACCTGCACCGTGGACGCGTCCAAGGTTGTATTTTTGATGAAGCTCTGGAGCTTGCATGAGAACTGAGCCTTTTCTGATTGGCCCAGTTTCTCCGACTCCAACTTCTGCGCCACTTTGACCAATTCTTTGAACTTGATCTGCTCATATTGGCTCTTTCCGGAAAGTGTGGCGTCATTTAGGAGCTGCTCGAGCGCCTGGGTAGACGGCGTGAAGCCGTTGTTTCCAGGGGAGAACTTATGCTTGGGATGCACGAGCTCGTACTCCGGTTTGGAGCCCGGTTTGAGCGACTGGTCCATCTTCACCAATCCCGATGCAAGGAGCTCGCCAAAGAGAGTTTCAGCCTTGGACGCTGTTCTTGGCGGAGTCGGGTCCACGTGCATGGCCGCCTCCAACGTCCGATTCCCATTATCGGCCGATATCATTTCCTGCAGCTTCATAAGCAGCAACTTGCTTTGGATTCCAGCAAGGTCCTTATGCAGCAACTTGGCACCAAGCAAGAGCGACCGAAGTTCCGACAACGCCGAACACTTGCCTTGTAGGGCAATATCCGATGGCCTAGCGGCGGCCTTTTGTTGCAACACCGGCACGAGTGCGTCAATGTCCGCCACCAATGTCGCAGCGGACACGCCTGACCCTCCGTCTGCAGCAGATCCCCCCGAGGCGGGCGTCATGCCCTCGTCCCGCCGGTACCCTGCCTGGCGCAAAAAATTGCCTATGCGGTCCATCTGCTCAGGGGCAAACAACGGCGCACTCAGCCCCTTACTTTTGGTCACCCGCCATAACTCATATATCTTCACCAATTTCGCCCTGGTTGCTTCATTCACCAACAAGTACGCATGTGAAAAAAGCTTGAAGATCTCCTCCCCGAATAGATCATTGTATGGAGGACCCACGATCTTGCACACGGAATCTAAGAGGTAGAGGGCAAATAGCTTCTGTTCAGGGATGCTCTTGTATATTCTATTGGAGATGACCCTGACGATTCCGGGCGCCGACTGGGTGTTTTCCTTGGCGATGATGGTCAAGTTGTCTATGATTGGCCGGGAGTTGAAGGTGAGTTCCCGAATCGAGCTCTCATAGTCTTCCACTATAGGCGAGGACATTGGATACCGTTAAGTTTAGGTACGGCGTGGGGGGTTTTTTGGCTGCCATTCGGAGGTGCACGGGTGTGGTAACGTAAGCGAGCGCTGTTTGGATGTACGGGTGTACGGGTGGCAGCGTGAATAAGAGCTCGAGCGAGCGTTGTGAGGGTTTACGGGTGTACGGATGTGGCCGCGTTTGTATACACTGTTTGGGTGTACAGGTGCGACTTCCTGTCACCTTCCACATTCGGTAACCCAGTCTAGCCGCGGTGAAAACTTTTCTCACGCAAATCTTTTCAATCCTCAACCGATCTCGACCTTGATACCTCTATCCTCATACGTGACCAAGCTTCGATTGTTCTTGATTGAGTTTCTTGATTGGCTGACTTTTCAATTCTTCAATCGCATTCCTAATAATTACCTTCAATGTCTCCTCCAGTTGACAAGAAACAATCCGTGGCCGCCCGTGTGCTTGGGTCTGCCTCCGCCGGAATCTGTGAAATCGGAGTGTTTCACCCCGTGGACACCATCTCCAAGAGACTCATGTCCAACCAAGGCAAGGTGACCTCTGCAGCACAGTTGAACAGCGTGATTTTCCGTGAACATGCTCAAAAAGCCCTTGGTCTGCGTCTCTTCACCTTGTTCCCAGGCTTGGGTTACGCTGCTGTGTACAAAATTTTGCAGAGAGTGTACAAGTATGGTGGACAGCCTTTTGCCAATGAGTTCTTGACTTCAAACTTCAAGGACTCGTACGAGAGTGCTTTTGGAGCCAAGACTGGAAAGGCCCTTTTGTCTGCCACTGCAGGATCCATGATCGGAATCGGAGAGGTGGTGTTGTTGCCATTGGATGTGTTAAAGATCAAGAGACAAACCAACCCTGAATCCTTCAAGGGAAGAGGGTTCTTCAAGATCATCAAGGATGAAGGCTTTGGCTTGTACAAGGGCTGGGGCTGGACGGCGGCCCGTAATGCTCCAGGGTCGTTTGCCTTGTTTGGAGGAAACTCGTTTGCCAAGGAGTACATTTTCGGACTTAAGGACTACTCCTCGGCAACATGGACGCAGAACTTCGTGACCTCGATCTTCGGAGCCCTGGCCTCGTTGATTGTGTCTGCACCTTTGGATGTGATTAAGACACGGATCCAAAACAAGAACTTTGGAAGCACCGAGTCGGGATTCACCATCTTGAAGAACATGGCCAAGCAAGAAGGTCTTACCTCGTTCTTCAAGGGCTTGACGCCCAAGTTGTTGACCACGGGACCTAAGTTGGTCTTTTCCTTTGCGTTGGCGCAATCCTTGATTCCTGCTTTTGACAAGTTTCTCAAGTAGTCAGTCATTGGAACTGCACTAGTCAGTACTTAATTGTTTCTACTAGTACTGACCACTGGACTAACTGACTATCAATGACTACTATTGACTACAAATCACAGACTACTACTGACTATTAACAGTCACTAGTAGTAGTGCCTAACCACTCTAAAATATACTAGAGTGGCTAGATTAAACTGTCCAGCCTGTATATAGTACCCACGGGGTCGCCGCCGTGACCCATATATGGGTATGCCTGCATACAAGCGGGTTTTACGAGCGATAAATTGCCCCCCTCCCATAATTACAACCATCAACACTCAAGTATTTAACTACCACTAAATCCGCCACCATCCTAGACATCCACAACCACTCTCCTACCACACCATACCACACCATAAAATAACATAACATAACATAACATAACATAAAATAACATATCAATTACTATATACAATACCCTATATACAAGAGTGACACTTTCCCCAAACCTTCAGAACCTTCTCTCCACACGAAATGAGGTTCATCACGTTTGCCCTCTACTCGCTCAAAATCAACGTGTTGAACATGCTTGTAGGTGGGCAGCGCACCAGCTCGCTCAACCTCAACTACATCGAGAGCCCTTCGGTGCACAACGCAGTTGCAGTCTGCACCTCACACTCTGACGACTTGGACTTGGACTTAGACGAGTTTCCGCATGTGGAGGATCTTGATATATCCAAGTTGAATCTTGGTAGGATGGAGGAAGTGGGGTAGGGACAGAGTGGGGGTTGAAAGAAGGGGATGGGAAGGTTGAGACGGGAAGAGAGGGAGGGGGGAGAAGAAAGAGAGAGAGGGATAGACGTCCTAATAGATGGGCTTTTGTGTTTAATAGAAAGAGTGAAAGACGTCCTAATAGATGGAGTTATAATAGAAAGTACTCACATGGGGGGAGTTATAATAGACAGAGTCCTAATGAAGAGTGTTTTCAGATGGTCTTTTAATGGAGTTCTATCAGACTTATTAGATGGCGTTATTAGATGGAGTAATTAGATGGAGTTATTAGATGGAGTTATTAGATGGAGCTAATAGATGGACTTCAAAGAGGAGTTCAAAGAGGAGTTCAAAGAGGAGTTCAAAGAGGAGTCTAATAGGTGGAATTTTAGAGGAGTTGTCAGAGGATTGTTATGAGTAGTTTTAAAGAAAGAATTGTTTGATAGAATTCCTGAATTCCTGCTGATCGAATATAAGGGGAGTCCTCATGAGGGAAGTTATAATGGAGGATCTCTACCAAGAATTTACTTTGAGGAGTTCTAAGAAAAGTCTTAATAAGAGGAGTTCCAAGAGGAGTTCCAAGAGGAGCTCAAAGGGGAGTTCTAGGGGCAGAGGTCCTTGGAACCCACACGCGTGTGGCGCCTGGACCCTCTGTACTGGACGGGCAGTTTTTTTGATGGACGGAGTGGGGGTCCGGAAACTGGTTTTCTTGGCCAACTGCGCCTCGGGCATGGAGTACTCGATGATATCGGGGTACGAGGGATGAAGGGGGACCCAGGCCGGTTTCTCAGTGAAGTCAGAGATATTGCTGGATGATGACTCCACGGACCCGTTTCCAGGTTGGCCATGGTTCTCTCTATTAGTCTGCCCATTATCCGTCCTCTGGGGGTGAATCCAGGACTAGACTGGAATCCTTGGGAAGGTATTCATGATTGGAATCCTGATAGAATTCATGATTGGAGGAATCCTGATGTGAAGTTGTTTTACTATGAGGAGTTCTAAGAATTCTATCCATAGAATATCAACACAACCGAAGGAGTTCAAAAGGAGTTCTCATGAAAATACTTATGGTGTATTCTTGATGACAGAAGTTTTAGGAAAATCTCTAGGGAAGTTCTAGGAAACTCTCTAGGGAAGTTCTAGGAAGAGGTCTAAAGGAAGTCTAAAAGACATAAGAGGAGGAGTGTTGAAACAGAAATGATGATGAAGATTTATAAGGAGCTCGAAGGATCCGTTGATGGAAATCTGATGAGGATATTGATGGAAAGAGTCCTACTATGAGCAGATTCGAGGAGTCCTCATCCTAGAATATTTATCACAGGAATACAGCCGAGGAGTCTCATAAGAGGTTAAATAAGGAAGATATTCCAAATATTGATATCAGGATAACTGATCACAGGAAAGTGACTAACTGATGGCATGAAGGTGACTAAGGGTTCTAAGACGAAAAACCCTATTGGTACCACTGATCTGCACTCTAGGACAATGTGACTCCATACAGTCTTTTGAATCTGATGAAGCTAAACATCTACATCGAATCATGCCCCTTGCCAAGTTGACAGGGTGATTTATATGTGGAGCCCATTGCTATGTGCAGTATTGAAAAATAATGGCTGCAACCTGAAAAAACGGAAACCAAAAGACACTGCCCGGAACCGATTCAAACATGAAAATCCACACTCTTTCCAAAACGCCGTTTCCGGCAAATTCCGAAAAAATTCACCATAAATGAAGACATATTCTCGACATCCTGCATCTACTATGGCACTTGGTTCCAGTACCATAAGAGTGCCAAATTTTTCAGCTCATCCTGCCATTTCCCCGGGCCCAAGATCTCATCCAATTCCTCCTGACTGGTTCGTTTTTCTAAAATGCAAAGCCTCAAAATGGCCTCCACTCGTCTGCGATTCCGCTGCGTCCGCTCCACAAATGTCTCTCTGATTCCGCCAGACCCACGAGCCAAATTCATGGCATTTTTTAGAAACGCATTGCAATTCTTCGTAAGAAGCTCCCGGTCACTAGTGGATAAATTCCGGGGAAGAAGTGACCGCTGGAGATCAATGTCTGCCCGCGCTATATGCACTCTTGCAAGTTGGGCAATGATCAGACCCACACCTAAGGCCTGAGGATCATTCCGGGCACCACTCAAACGAGTTTGGAGCCCGGTACTTGCGCTCTTGAGATGTTTGGTCATTTCGGTAAGCACACGCCAGTACATTTCCGCCATTGCCGAATTATCCACTATACTGAGTGCAAAACCTGGTCTGGGGGCAATGTTCCAATGGAAAAGGAAACTCTCTAGACTATCGGCGGCCTGCATGTACCGCTCGGGGGTATCAGGAAGATTTGGGTTGGTCCAGATGGAGAAAATGTCATCTGGGGTGTCCTGCAGACAACCATCCGTGGCTGCCTCAAGGTATGCTCTAGCAATAATAAACTCTTCGGAGGTTACGTTGGATGGATCAATGCTGCTGACAATGGAGGTGACATATTGCACAAAGGGCAAGACATTCGTAGAGACTGACGAAGAACTGTCATTTTCGGAAATGTTCACGTGACCATCCTCCAACGCTGCAACCACCAAAGTTATAGCTGCCCGTGCAGTATCCAAGAAGTCATCTTGAATGGGGTCGCCTGCAGATAAGCGGCCTTTTTGAAACTCCAAAACTTGAGTTAAAAGCTGCAGAGCCCGGTTAAAGGCCCTAATTATGTGCTCTGCATCCTGCCCCTCCCCCTCCCCCTCCCCCGCTTCCACAATCTCCGTATAAACCATAGCGGCATTATAAAAAAGATCACATTTCTCCAGATCAAGCTCCAACCCTTCCTGCATCTGCAAAGCCGTCTCATGGGCCTCGGCTATAGCCCCAAGTTCCTGAACAACCGGCATAGAAGCCAGAAACACTTCCTGCACCCCAGTCAAGTCCTGCAACAAGACAGTCTCCTCCAGGTACCGGCTGTGGACATGAAAAAGCAAGCGCAGGGCATTGTATGCTGTTTCAGGAAGGCCAGCCTGGATATATGCCTCGTACGCCCGTTGATAGAATCGGAGCGCCTTTGCCGGGTCCGATGCGTAAAACTTATCCCCCGATTCTTCTTCCAGGGCTCCAAACTCCATGAGTTCATCGGGCGTCTCCGGTTTCTCCACCACCTTTCCTTGTTTCTTGATATTTTCTAGAGTTAGTATGAGGTTCAAATGAGTCATAGACGACTGGAGGCCATATAGAACAGGAGGTCATAGAGAAATTCTTAGAGAAAGTCAGAGTTGAGTGGACAGAAAGTTATGATCATGAAGAGAC
Organism: Metschnikowia cerradonensis; assembly: GCA_002370635.1. Lineage (NCBI taxonomy): Eukaryota > Fungi > Ascomycota > Pichiomycetes > Serinales > Metschnikowiaceae > Metschnikowia > Metschnikowia cerradonensis. Next base: position 23,620 of record NKZD01001576.1, read on the forward strand.
AGGAAGTCACAGAGAAAGTTATAATCAGGAGGACAGTGAGGGGAAGGTTCATAGTCAGGAAGACATAGACAGGAAGTCATAGACAGGAAGACATTCTAATGATCAGACACGAAGACATTCTGATGGTCACATAGTTAGACAGAGTCAGACAGAGTCAGACAGAGTCAGAAAGAGTCAGAAAGAGTCAGACAGAGTCAGACAGAGTTAGAAAAAGTCAGAAAAATTCACTGAGACAGACAGTTGAAGTAGTGAATTTTGGGTTATTGCTGGTATTGAAATAAAGGACTGAATGGGAGATTCCGTTGAAAAAAAATTGATGAGTCATTGTCAAAGTCAGTACATCCAAAGTCATTCAAACTCATCCAATGTCATCATCGGTCATTCATATTCCGTCATAGTTATAACCCGTCATAGTCAGTAATAGTAATAGTCGGCTATGGTCATAGTCTGTATAGTCATAGTCTGTATAGGCATATTCAGTCATAGTCGGTGATAGTAATAGTCGGCCATGGTAATAGTCTGTATAGTCATAGTATGTATAGGCATAGTCAGTCATAGTCAGTCAGTCAGTCAGTCAGTCAGTCAGTCAGTCATTGTCGGTATAGTCAGTCACAGTAAGTGATAGTCAAAGTGAGGGAATGAATGAAAATCGGGGGTCAAAAATATAATTCAATCGATTATTGTCAAAGTCACTCAGTGTCAATTTTTTCTGAGTGACGAAAGTGTCAAGTTATTGAGTATCAAAAGCAGTTATGTCATAGTCAGTCAATATTTCACTCAGCAGATCTATCCCAACTCATAGAGAGCCACGAATAACAGATGAGTAAGAATAAAAAGCCATAGAACTTATGAATCAATCCCAGAATAGAACTCAGCAAATTACTGGAGTAATGAACACTTTAAGGTGGAATGAACACTTTAAGGTGGAATCAACACTTTAAGGTGGAATGAATACCTATAAAGAAAATATCCATAAAATAGTAATGGAGATTCCCAAAAGACTATTCAATGATCCATAGGATTTTTGTACCCAAAGTAATAGAAATGCCGGATCCAAATCAATGTCTCAACGGCTTAAAAAACGGAATAAAAACGGATAAAAACGGATAAAAACGGGATAAAACCGGATAAAACCGGGATAAAATAGTAATTGAATGGTTATTGATTTGGCCATTGTCATATTTTGTCTTTTAAATTTCAAAGTTGATCATCTCGATAGATTTCCTGTATACTCAATGCACATTGAAGAGTGAATACCACGGGAAGTAGAGGTAGACATGGAGGTGGTTAATGAACGTGGTTCATGGGAGTGGTTGGTGGAATAGCATAGTGATGGTCATGTGATGGTCGTGGTGGGGAACCGATTCAGATTAGGAAAGTCAAATCATGGTGTATGGTAGCTGATCAGACAACTATGACTCTGATACATGGAAGAGACTCTGATACGTGGAAGAGACTCTGATACATGGAAAAGAGTCGAGATGGACATAGACAATTAGACAACTGGGGGTTAGAAATGGATGACCAGACAATTGGATAAATGGGTAATTGGACAATTAGAAAGTTAGGCATGTGGACAAATGCACCATAGAGGATTGGACAGTTTGACGGAAGGCAACAGGTCATAGATTTAGACTTAGACAATTTGGCAAGGGGATAATTAGACGATTTCGCAAGTGGTTGATTAGGCAGTTGGACAGTTGGACAGTTGAACAGTTGGACAGTTGGACAGTTGGACAGTTGGACAGTTGGACAGTTGGACAGTTGGACAGTTGGACACTTGGACAGTTGAACAGTTGGACACTTGGACACTTGGACATTTAGACATCGACGGCAGTTGGACACTTGGACACTTGGTCAGGTAACAAGTACCATTAGACAATTGGACAGTTAGCTAAATAGGCATGGACAGCGGGACAAAATGTAGACAAATGGATAATTAGACAAAGAACAAATAAGACAGTTGGACAATTAGACAATTAGACACTCGGACAATTAGACACAGACATAAACATAGACAAAGACATAGACATGGACACGGATGGAGATAAGATGACTGGGAAGAGGTCATAGCTCTTTCATAAAGAGGATCACGTGCACGGCGCTGGCCAGCTCGACGCATCATTCTCTTATATACACTCCTGAAACTTTCATCATACATACTCTTAAGTTTCATATCAATCACACGTTATGGTTTTGGTGTTTCCTTACATTATAGACTCGCACACGAAACCCAAATGAAACACACTTGAATCGCGCCTGGTGTACGGGTTTAACAAGAAGGTGTACGGGTCTAACTTCACATCAGACGCGGTCTCCATTGATCTTCGCGCCATAAATTCCACACATAACAGAACCTAATAAAACAATCCCTGCTGTGTTTACTTTAGATTTTTTTTTCTGCTTATTTTCATTGATATTCCGGGAGTCCTGCAGATAAGTAATATATCCGCCGTATATACAGGCCCTACATATTCCATCTCCAATCCAACAAACAAGACTTGAGGTACCCCTGATCTCCACATTACTACCCAACCCCATATATCACAATTTTGGCTCTGAATACGACAGACGAAAAGGCCACAAATACTTCGACTTAAATAAAAGCCTGCCATAAATTTCCCGTTTTATTTTTTGTTTTATTTTTTTGTTTTTTTTTTGTTTTTTTTTTGAAAAATCCTGCATATAATGATATCCATTTCAAATCTCCCCCATGTATCTGAAAAACAATCTGATAAGGTATTTGTGTCTCTCCCCGTCTATGTCTTGGCTCTACGAAAGCTTAAGCTTGGTATCATGCTCGTTACTGATTTTACGCCCAATATGAGCCTGGTTTTCTACGAAAAAACGCTTAGTCTGCTTCCCTCGCAGTTCTCCGTGGGCGGCAAACCCCTTCTGAAAGCACAGGTGTTTTCAATATCAGTTCTGGCGTCCCGGGTGGCTTCAGTATGGGAGAGAATGGACATGCAATTCCGCTTGAGCAGCTACGATAAATGTGATGACCAAAAATGTGATATCCTGCAGCTAGGCATCATAGCCATAGTGAATTTCAAAGTCCAGCAGTATCAGGGCCGGGTTGAGGGCTTCTTAAGCCAGATGGTCACGTGCACCCGACGGGCCGATGCAAACGATCAGATAGCCTCCCGCATGCAGGACGCGTCCTTCCACGCTTTTATGGGCCGTTTGACAGGGTACATGAATTTGAGACTATATGATGAAATGTATCCGAATTTTCCAATTGAGCGTTTCATCGACAGGGAAAAAATTGACCGAAATGTTCGACAGAAAATTGACTTGCAAACATTTGACCTGCAGATAAGCCAACGTCACGTGACTCCGTCATTACCACCGACTCAAGGACTCCGAACGCAGCCTTTAGTCAAACGAAGGCTTACTGTGAAGGAGGTCTTTTATCAACAACAGGAGTCACAGGTATTGGACACACGAATGGAAACCGGTATGCTTGAAACAGTGCTTGAAACCCGTGCACCAGTAACTCATACCCATAAGACCCGTACACCAGAAACATGTACACAAGAAACCCCTACATCAGAATCCCTGGGCCATTCCAAACAAAGTGGTCACCGACAGGTTGCCGAGACTCAAATCCCCCAAAAAGCATTGAAACAAACGGAAACCCCTAAGCCTGTACATAACCTCCGGTTCAGTGTTCATCGGGTGCATAAATTGCCAGCGGCGCAAATCCAGCAGCTCCAGATAGAGCAAATCCAAAAAAATACCATGTTTGAGTTCAGTGCCACCATCACCAAAATTTACCCAAGTCCCGAAAACATCTTTGTTAAACCCTTTGGGAAAACCATCCGCGTATCTCCGTTCACAGTGCGTCTCGGAGATAACCCAATCGAGCTTCACTCCGCTGACGAAGCGTGTCATTTTTTTTGTGTTGACGAAATCGAAATTTTAATAAACCATCTCACTGAATACTCACACCAACTCCATTCCTTACTAGGGCTTACGGTCAAGGTACGTGTGGAGAGACGTGGGTTGAGGTTTGCCCAGGGCTTCGAACGGGCGTACTGGGGGTTCCAGAGCAATATGCAGGATCTCTTAAAGTCCACCAAAAACACTTGAAAAGAGAAAGACGATGAACAAAGAAAGATTAGAAACGGTTCTATGGGTGATACTAGTTGATACTGGGTAATTATGGACTGCATATGGGTTACCCTATGGATTGGATATGGATTACTTATGCACTAGCTATGGATTGGATTGGATTGGATATGAAGAATGAACTATTGGAGCCATGAAATTGTCAATCGGATGGGAGTTTGGAATCGGATTCATGTTGTGCCCTATGAAACACCAGTCGGCGAAGGCGTTTGTGTAGTGGCTTGCGGTTGTCTGAAAATGCTGAGCGGAATACCCCATTTCTTATTGGATGCGATGTTGATCAGTATTTGGCCCTAGGTCAGACTGATTGCAAGCAGCACGTACTGGATCAGTGATGGGAAAGATTTGTACTTGGGCTGATTCTCCGAGATGAACGTCATGATGCAAACGAAATTCAACATCAAGTCTTACTGACTTATTGATCTAACAAAAATCGTTGGACAAAAATCAACATCAAGTCTTTTTGGCTTATTCATCCAATAAAAATCGTTGATATTGTTCAAAGAGGTGAAGCAAGGTTCAAGTACCGGAAAAGCTAGCAATTTGATTCCGGTGGATATCCAAAGAATGCAGAATTTGGTTTTTAACCCCCACAGACCAATTGGAGGACAGTCCAATTGGTGGACAGAACAATTGGAGGACAGAACAATTGGTGGACAGAACAATTGGAGGACAGAACAATTGGTGGACAGAACAATTGGTGGACAGAACAATTGGTGGAGATCTTCCAAATTGTCGTGTGTCTTGACTCCATCCACGGAACTCGAAGTTAGTCAATGTGGGCCAAACTATAGGTGACTCAAATTGACCAGGATGAATTGGTCTGGATTGGCGAAGGTTATGGATAAACTGGACTGACAAAAATTATGGATTGGCTGGACTAACAAAGATTTTAGATTGGCTGGACTAACAAGGATTTTACATTAGCTGGACTACCAAAGATTATGGATTGGTCTGGACTAACAAAGGTTATAAATTGGTTTTGGATTGACAAAGATTATGGTTTGACTGGACGGAGTTTGGTGAGGTTCATTATGGGTTGAGTCGGATTATAGACGGAGTCTGAATTGTGAGCTGAAGATAGATGACTAGGAGTTATCCATGAATTGAATTCGGACTGAATTCATCATGGGTTGACTATGAGTTATCTATGACAAGAGTATGGCTTGCTTATGGACAGACTGAGTTAACTACAGATTGAATACGGATTCTGATATTGCTCCTGATATGGATCCTGATATGGATCTTGATATATACTGATTTGGATATGGACTTGGGTGACTATAGACTGATTATGGAATGGACTGACTGGGACTGACTAGGACTGACTAGAACTGACTAGAACTGATAAGCATTAACCAAAGACAAGAGTATGGGTGACTATGGACATGGATCGATTATGCAGTGACTATAGGTTGACTAAGATTATGAGTTGACGGAGATTATGAGTTGACTGATAATGGGTGACTCTGGACTGACCATGATAAAGGTATGAATGTCTCTGGACTGACTATGATAAGGGTATGAGTGACTCTGGACTGACTATGATAAGGGTATGAGTGACGCTGCACTGCCTATGGATTTTAGATCAAGAGATTGACTTCAAGCTCACTATGGACTATGATATAGGTGACTACGACTGCCTATGGGTATGGATATGGGTGACTAGGACAGTTTTCATATGGACATGGATACGAGTGACCATGAACGAGGCTATAAATGACTATGGACTGACCGCGGACTGATTATGGCTGGACTGATTATGGCTGGACTGACTATGGCTGAAATGACTATGGCCGAAATGACTATGGCTGGAATGACTATGGCTAGACTGACTATGGAATGACTCTAAGGATTGATGAAATGTCTACAGTCTAACTATGACTGACTATTCGTGATAAAGGGTGGCCATGACCAAGAGAATACTGACCCATAGTTAACCATGAGTTGTGTACTCCTCATAACCACCCTAAAGACCTAAAAAAAAGGTGATACTATGGAAACTTGGTCTAGAACACTCCAAAATGGTCTATCCCTGTTTTTTCTCCTATTTCAATCTAGCCTTTTGGGTTATGCAGAGTTTAGGGCTACACCGGAAGGAGTAATTTGACTAACTAACTCCTTTGTACCTGCATATAACCCATCGCAACCCATACCACCATATTTCCTCTTTGGGTAATATCCTGCACCAGGGCTATTTCAAATCCCGTCCCATATCACTAAGCGGGGTCAAATCCCGAGATCTAGCCAAGGTTCTTCTGAAGGTATATTATTAGAATGTGTTGAATCATGGGTTAAAGTGGTGGAAAGACGGGGTCGTGCGGTTCCCAATTCCGAAACACCTCCAATAGGACCTCCCAGCATTTATTCCGTTCTTTTACCAAGTCTACTGATACGAGGATATGGCTGTGGCTAGGGGTAGTGACTGTGGCAACTTATTATGGCGGTTCCTGACACATGCATGAGGTGCAGGTTGACAGGAGTCGAAATTACCCAATTCGGTAAATCAGCGGTCAGGATGTCCGCAACCCGCATTAGGTGCAGGCGGGGCTGTGCAAAGGTTTAGTCCAGAGCCACAGACCCATAAAAGACCGTAATTCCCAATATAAAACTGGGGAATTACGAACAATTCTACTCCATTTTACCAATTGCTTTTTTTCAGAATCCAAACAATACCCTTGGAGAAAAAGTTATTTCTTGGAGAAACTTTGAGATATACGCCCAGAGCCTGCATACAAACAATGTTATTTTCTCTGGTTCGGTTGGCCACTATTTTGGCTGCTTTTCAAGTGGCTACTTCTGCTCCAATTGCTGCAACTACTGATGCATCCAATGGACTCGCAGGTCTCCTTGCAGGACTTGGAGGTGCTGCAGACACCACTACAGCAGTTGCAGCCAATGGTGCAGCCCCAGCAGCAGACGGTGCAGTGGCTACCGGGATTCCAGACGCCGCCGGAGCCGTTCCAGAAGCTTCTACTGCAGTAGCAGGAGTTTCAGAAGCATCCAGTGCAGCAGACTCATCAGAACCAGCAGGAGATACAGCAAGAGATACATCCAATCCAGCAGGAGATGTACTGGTGGGGTCAGAAGCTTCTCAGACTGCAGGACCATCTACATCTACAAGCACAGATTCCGGATTAGAGTCCATTCTTTCCCTTTTAGGAAGTGGGTCCGAATCCGGTCATAGCTCCACCGAAAGTTCTACCGGCAGTTCCACCGGGTCTTCCACCGATTCCACCAATTCCTCCAAGTCTTCCAGCTCCACATCTTCGTCCACTAATGGTGTTTCAGGAATCTGGAGCATTGTCGTTTCCTTGATCAAAACGCTCGGCTCCAAGTTCGATATCTCCAGTGATATCGTCGACAGTGCTGTGGAAGTTGTGCAGGAGATCTCTGCCTCCGCCAATTAACTGGGAGAAATGAGACGGGGAAGTTTAAGAGGAAGAAATGAGAAACGGAAGTTTAAGAGGAAGAAATGAGAAACGGAAGTTTAAGAGGAAGAAATGAGAAACGGAAGTTTAAGAGGAAGAAATGAAAAAGGCCTTAACAAGTTGTTGTATACAGGATATCAAGGAAACCAGTTCAGTTCCATCCGTTTTTCACCCTTTTTTTGGTACTGCAAGACTTTTGTCCCAAATGTTACTGCCATATGAAGCAATCTTCCAGATTTAAGATTCAAGATTTAAGATTTAAGATTTCAGAATATTGATCTCTAATGAAAGTTGGTGTGAAACATTATGCCATTTGGTTTGAAAGACTATGTGAAGGAGTACCAAACTTTTTGAATCATTGGTTTGTTTCATTTTCTCTTGATTGATGTTTTTCAACACTCCCTCTGAAGGACAATCTCCCATTTGACCTCACTCTCTTAAATCGACAAAGGTAGTGTTAGATCCACCATAGGCAGGGCCCTGCCTATGAAGGTATTATGAAGCCTCTCAGTCCGATTGTTACAATGGTGATACGGCGTTTGGCCATCTATGCACGAAGTGCTCCGATGGCTCCTTTCGAATATTCCAGAAGCAATACTTCCATTGTTCTGGTAGAGAGTTTTTCGGTTCCACGTTTCTCTCAAAGGTATATAAGCCACTCCGATTCCCCCTTGAGGAACCAGCAACGAATATAAGAAGTTAGGAATAGATGTATTAAAGAACATAACAGGTAGGTCTTGCAAGGGATTTGATAAAAATATCTGCCACATTATCAACTGTATTGACATAATCCACAGTCGGCTTCTTTTCTTTGATGGCGTCTCTCACCGCAAAAATATTTGTGCCATGATATGCTTTGATCTTTCGTACTTCTTGGAACCCTTCACTGTCTTGATGCCCGATTTTCTATCAGATAATGTTAGACATCGATCCTATTCGTCTGAGTACAGGCTAGGACGCAGCACACGTATCCTGATCCGACCATTCCCCATTTAAGAGTTTCTGTCGATAAACCCCGCTTTAGCCCAGTCTGGCCGACAGTTCGCCTGATATAAAAAGGGGCGAGCGCCCAGTTATGAAAAGGAAGAACTCCATTGCTTAATACTAACGTTATTGAAGATAAATATTAATACCTCCTGTTAGATTCTGGCTACGTCCAGTACTCTGTTTTGTGTGTTTTGTATGTTTGTTCGCCGATGATTCCTCTTTCAGGGAACATCGCACTTTATATAGACTAGTCCGGCATAGAGAATGGAGGTCGTATTGAAGGCCGAAGGCCGCTCAACATCTGATCGACAGTGCAGGCCTTCAACATCCACATGGGTAGTACACTACCCATGGTGGGCTACCCATGGTGGGCTACCCATGGTGGGTCTAACTCCTCCTATTATATTACACTAGTAAAGACCACTGTCACTGACGGGCGAGTTCCTACTATAAGTAGCCCTCAGTATTCCTTAGACTTCCGTTAGCTCACCGTTCCTGGAAGATCCTTCCTTATCACTTATATAAGCCCGTTAGAAGCTTACACCCCTTGCAGATATAGGTTAGAGCCTCACACCGCATATTAATTCTAATAGATAATAATTGAATTGTGTAGTAGTGATCAATACAGAGTTTTTTCAAAACTATTCAAACCACCGTGGTAAAATAATTCAAACTGTTGGAACATGAGGAATCTACATCTCTGTGTAGATTCTTTAACTCCAGCTCAGCTAGGAATGCTGGGGAATCAGGTGGCCCATAATAGAGTAACCATGGTTTAAGGTCCAGACATCTCTTTTGACTATAAGATACGGATCTCATTGTTTCATCAAGATAAGTGAATGAACACTTGAGTTGACGTGTTTACTCCAGACATAGGCGGAGCCTCAATGTCAGTACAAGGAGATCTGGTGGGTCAGGATCTGGGTGCCATCTTTCTTGTTATGTCATCCTAGGTAGAGATATTCGATTAGTTAACTCATGAGAGGTGTGGCGAAGGGCCTCTTTATATATATGGGAGTCGGCCTTCACTGACCCTTGGTTGCCAGGACAACCACGGGTGAGGAAACTAGTAGAGACGTGCCCTGCAAGCCTAGAGCGCCGTGCGCGCTCTTATTCGGTGCTATTTGTTGAACTTGAGGAACAAGTTTACCTACGGGTACTGCATGTTCCCGGTACTGCATACAGATGAAACAATGATTGGTATTGTCCTCGAGAGAGACACATTGGCAGTGGACTGCTCGGGGACACTTGCCTAACTTGTCCAATATTGGCCATTGTTCTGGAGAAGACAATGGGCTGAGTGGGCTAGGGCTGGAGTCCCAGACCTGACTATATATAGAGAGGGTCCCGCTCAGACTTGAACGGTATCAATTGGAACAACAAGTCAAGGACATCCTAGTTTAATATAGGATAAAGATCGAGTGGAAACTACAGAAATGGTTACTGAAGTACCAAAGTTAAGACGCTTGTTGAAACTTAACGTGACAACTATTCCAGATTATGGGAGTGTATACAACAATTCCAAACACTATTTTCCAACCCTCTGATGTACTGCATGTTACGTATGACTGCATGTAAGCAGGATAGATGAAACAGTGATATGCAGGAAGAGACGGAGAGTGGACGACGTCCCGCGGAAAAGGGAGCGGGTGGTAACACTAGAACAGAAGAAAACAAGAGACGACGTTGTGATATGCGAGTTCTTAGTATAGTTTAGATACAGATAAGAATAGAAGCTATGATGGTTCCCAATAGTCGTTCCAGATTAAGAGCTTGGGTAGTAACGCTTAACAGGTTATGAGCCCTGAGTCGCTTATCTCGAAATTGGAACTTCCCTATCATCTTGACCATAATGAGAAAGCTCCAATCCTTGAAGTGGACCTTGTGAAAACTTTGGAGAAGATCAGAGCAGCTTGATACATTTGGGTATACGTTAAATACCCACAGAAGATCTTGCAATGGAAATGCAATTTGTGCGTTGCTGAATACTAGCGACTCAACGGAGTCAGGATTTTAGAACTTGGCATTTCAGATGTCTGAGTGAACTTGTTTACTTTATGTGCCTCATGACGAAATGCTACGATGCAAAAAGGATCATTAAGCAAAGAGCCTGCTAACAAAGAATCGTTAATCACAGCTTGCGAAAGATTACTCCTTCGAATGAGACAACGTCTTGAGGCTTACTGCAAAGAGAATGTTCCAAGGTTAGGAAGACAAACCGTCAGTTCTAGCCAGATGGACTGAATTGACAATCTCTTATTACCTTATAGCGGAAGAAAAGGAGAATTTTAAGTTGTTTTGCAAAGTATGCAAAGCGTGCATATATTCAACCTGGTTAGTAAGGCACCATCAGTTATGATACCACGAAATTTCTTGAACAAAACAGATTAGATGAAAACAATTGGATACGTTATGTTTATATCGCTGAACATTGTCACGGACTTTTGGATCAAATCTTCAGAATCAGTGAGTTCAAAGCTAGCAATGAGGTTCGCCTTCTCTTGCAGTTGTGGAAGGAAGGAAGGATACCAAAGAGAACACCTTATCAGCAAATTTGAGAAGTGTTGAAAACTAGATACACTGATGTTCCTGGAATGGAAAGGATTGGAGTCCTAAGAAGGGAGCAAGCTAGTGCAATCATGTAACAGCAAGGTAATGAATAAATAGTTCCAAGGACAACGGTTGAACCAGAAATGATCGTGTTATGGTACTAATACCTTTGTGGTATACAGGGAGTCTTATTGTCAGAGGTTATACCTCCATACAAGGGGCAGAAAGAGAATCGAGTGATACCAGATTTATAAAGAGAAGAAAGATAACTTCGGGAACGACAAGAAATCAAGAAGACTGGTGTGCAGCTTAGAAGTGACCAAGAGCCTAAACACAGTCAGAAGAAACTAGATGGCTTGATTGAAGATATTCCTCATTTGAAGGCGCAGGACAGTTAGGTGTGCGCTACAATGAAGGCAGTGGGACAAGACTTACTCAACCATTGCAAGTGATATACGTGGAGGATTATGCCGATAAGACTGTATACTGAAAGATGACGCAGGTTTACGGATAAAGAAATGCGGGTTTCAAAGTCAAATGAAGTTTCCGGAACGGCTCTACACACAGAATGGAGATCGGATAATGGACATAGTTTCGTTCAGGTAATAAACGTACTTACTAGAATCTAACATACAGTGTATACTATTCTATGCTATGTCAGGACCGTAGATGTTCACCAACCAATTTTATGACCCAAGTAGTTCTTGAGACACGTTGATCAATCCTGCATCCAATGGTATATTTTATTTCATGGTCATAGATGCTGATGAGGTTATTTGGAATGTACTCCTTAAATTAGTTGAGTTGTTGAGAAAACAGCTCTTGTTGTCTCTCTGAAGCCGCAGCCACTCACACTCACGTGACTTTGGTCATGTGAAGGCTTACCTCCAATATACACGACATTAGTATCCAAGAGTACCGAAATTTTAACCGAGGGACGACATACCAAGATTTCTCCCAAGGCCCGAGCCATCAAGATTCCGACACTATACCCACACCAATATTAATTAGTGGAGAGGTCCTGATGTTTACCAATGACTTGGACTGACGTCTCCAAATGAATTGTTGGAAAACAATAATCAAGAGCGCGCTACTAGCCCACGGCTTGCGGGGTAGCAAGCAATCAGTTTTCGCAACAATCAATTGTAGCAACAATTGTAGCAACAATTGTTGCAGTGGTGAAGGAAGAATCTCTCCATTATATAATGGGGACTTTGCCCAATTCTACTATTAATAACTTTAATTGACATTAACTGCCTGAGGTATACCAAGATGCCTCCAAGAACCAGACCCACCAAAAGATCTCGTATTGATGATACTTCTTGAGCACTGACAACTCTTCTTCTCCTCCTCCTCCTGAAGTAAACAGTCTGAAGTGTTTACTGAGGTGTTTACTGAGGTGTTTACTGAGGTGTTTACTGAGGTGTTTACTGAGGTGTTTACTGAGGTGTTTACTGAAGTGTTTACTGAGGTGTTTACTGAAGTGTTTACTGAAGTGTTTACTCCAGGACAAGTGTTTACATATCTTGATGAGACAATGGGATCAGTGTCTTATAGTGTTAGTCAATCACTGGACGTTACTCCATGGTTACTTAATACGAAAAGTGACATATAAATCAATTCAATCTCTTGGTACTCAAAAATATATCACCAGATCTAATTACATTGGTTCGTTAAGACAACTTCCCTACCCATATCCATAACCCACGGCATTCTAATACCTAGTCTAATACCTAGTCTAATACCCAGTCTAATACCTAGTCTAATACCCAGTCTAATACGTAATCCTAAGTAGTCACTGGTCCTCCTGTTCCCCAACTGTCGGTGCGGATCTGGCGTTAACACGTCTACATGAATAGATCCTGTATAAATGGTTTTTGGTGAATTCAAAAAAAAAAACCCAAGTCCAAATACGAGTCTACAAAAAATTCTTTAACCTCTTTGAGATCTTTAGACTTGATATTTGCTTTGTTCGTCATGGTACGTGTGGGTATAAGATATAGATGGTTTTTTTTGCTTTCTTCGTGGTTTTTTTGTCTTGTAATTTTTTTATCTTGTGGTTGTTTTTCTTTTTTTTTATCTTGTGGTTGTTTTTCTTTTTTTTTATCTTGTTGTTGTTTTTCTTTTTTTTTATCTTGTGGTTTTGTTTTCTTTTTTTCTTTGGACTCACCTAGAAAATTGTGGATTTTAAAAAAATAGCCTATAAGCGCAAAAAAATGTTTATAGATACAGTGTTTTTCAATAGTATTCAAACCAGCGCGACAAAATGTTTCGAACTCCTTCGCACACTCTTTCAAACCAAATGGACAAGATGTTGTATACAGGATAACAAGGAAACCCAGTTCAGTTCCGTCCGTTTTTCACCCTTGATTGATACTGAAAGACTTCTGTCCCAAATATAGTACCATAAGAGGCAATCGTCCAGATTTGAGATTTCAGAATATTGAATTCTAATGAAAGTTGGTGTAAAACTTTACGCCATTTAGTTCGAACCATACTGTCTTCTTGGTTCGAACCATTTTGGGTTATTGGTTTGTTTAATTTTGCTAGTGTGGTTTGAAACATTTTGTGATGCTGGTTTGAATAGTTTTGAAAAACACTGTCTATAAATATTTTTTTGCGCTTACAGTGTTTTTCAAAACTATTCAAACCAGCGCGACAAAATGATTCAAACCAGCGCAAAAAAAAGAAAATGATTCAAACTACACTAGCAAAAAGTTTGGTACCCCTTCGCATAGTCTTTCTAACCAAATGGCGTAATATTTCATACCAACTTTCATTACAATTTTTCAACTTATGTTTTAGTATGTATTATTATACAGGGATATGTAAGTTGTACCTTACAAGACCAAGTTCTAAGACGGGGCCGCACCACGCTTGCCTGATAGGTATTCATTCGTCTAGGTCCTGCACATGGTATTGTCACTGGCATGTACATAATATAATACATGGTATTATCTCTGGCCTGTATATAACATAATACATGGTATTGTCATTGGCATGTATATAACATAATACATGGTATTATCTCTGGCCTATATATAACATAATACATGGTATTATCTCTGGCCTATATATAACATAATACATGGTATTATCTCTGGCCTGTATATAACATAATACATGGTATTATCTCTGGCCTGTATATAATATACTACATAGTATTATCACTGGCATGTATATAACATACTACATAGTTGCTTGACTCCGTGTATTCACAGAATTCACTATTCTGAAATCTTAAATCTGGACAATCACCTCTTATATACTAAATTTGGGACAAAAGTCTTGCAGTACCAATAAAAGGGGTGAAAGACCGACGGAACTGAACTGAACTGAACTGGTTTCCTTGTTATCCTGTATACAACAACTTGTTAGGGGGGGGTACCAAAACATTTTTTTGAATTATTGATTTGTTTAGTTTTGCTAATGTGGTTTAATTCGTTTTTCCATGCTGGTTCGAACCATTTTGGAGCGCTGGTTTGAATAGTTTTGAAAAATACTGTATATATTTTTTTGTCTATTGATGGATACTCAAAAAGTACTGGGATTTCTCATTCCGTATAACCACTCCTACTGTCGCTCAAATCGTCACTCTACATATAACTATTGATCATATTACTATGTAGAACCGTACTATACAAAGACTGTATATTGTTTTCATTTTGTATTGGTCACTGGGATTTAATTCGGGCATAACATTTTTTTTACCATGGTCGTGCGCAACCCAAAAACGTACCCTAGTACCCAACAATTCACCCAACCTCACCAATACCTGAGTCTATTACATATTTATGATATTATTAAGTCATAACCTATTCATGCGCTCTTTGAACCCCCTGAATACCTTCTTTTTTCCCTTGAATACCTTCTTTTCTCCACTAAATACCCTCTTTTCTCCAATAAATACCCTCTTTTCTCCCCTAAATACCCTCTTTGCTCCAATAAATACCCGCTTTTCTCCCCTAAATACCTTCTTTTCTCCCCCGTATATCCTACTCTAGACCTATTACTCAATACACACACCCAAGACTACCTGCGACTCGTACCATACTCTAATACGCTCATAACTTAAAATAGACTACTAAGCTCATAACCTAGAATTGACTAATTAAGCTCAAAATGTATTAATTACCTACAAAGCTCATAAGTCAATGAACAAACGAAACCAAAGACTTCTCCCTTCCCTTCCCTTTTTTGCCTCCCGATTGTTAGCACAGCCGTACCATAAAATATGTCTTCTCCACGCACGTCCGCGCACCTCGCCAAAATGCCTGCAGATCCAAAATGCACCTCAGCAACACATCAGCTTAAACACTTTTTCTCCCCCCCCCAGAAAAAAAAACCCCAAACCCCAAAAAGAAACACACACCACCTCCTAACACTTACTAACTATTACCATCCATCCATCCATCCATCCATCTATCCATCCATCCACCTATCCTCTTCTGGTCACCACATTACCTATGTTGCAGGAAATTTCTCCCCTCGTCGCCCGAGCTGTGCTGGATACCTCAACAGAAAAGCACAACTGGCATAATTGGCAAACTTGCAAAACCAACACCACGTGCAAAGTCTTGACCATCCTCGTTTTTACATGTGGATGTCTTTTCTGGGCTTGGTTACTCTGTACATTATTTCGCTATGTGTTCTTGGGGTTCCCTGCTCGAGAAGCGATCTTTTGCTTCACCAAAAAGCCTGTTCCACGGGAAAACCAACAACCATTCCTGCCATACCAACCCAACCCTAATTTGCCTTATCAACATGCACCTTACCATCCTTCACCATACCTGCCTCCTCAGCCATATTATCCTTCTCTGCTGCCTGCTCCTCCACCGGGGTACGACCGGACCTTGGATCCTTTTCAGCCTGAACAGAGCGAACTGGGCTCGGGGGCGCGTGTGCAGGAACCGTCTATTCCTTTGAATAATATTGAGAATCAATCCGAGGAAACGGTAACAGGTCGGACTGATGAGCTTTCACGGAAGAGTACAGGAGGAAGTCCTATGGATTTGGGTGGTCAAGATCCTCGCAAGTTTTGAAAATATAGTCATTTTATCATGCGCGCCAGGGCTCGTAACCATAAACTAACTGAGTGCTAAAAACAATTTTCATAACCGTGACTGACTGTAGACAGACTATATACCAAGGTAGACAACATGTTACTTTTGTGTTAGCTCCAGTAGTGAGTGTGGGTGAATCACGGAAGTTGGTGCTGGAATAGGACCCAGCGCTCATAAGCATAACAGGGCTCATAACCATAGTACTATACGCATACTCTCAAACGTTGTATTAGAATTTATTGGTATACAGGGATATTTAAGTTATACTTTACTAAACCAAAGTGAGAGATTAGTCGAAATGGGTGAAAACCCTTCATTTACAAGTATCCTGCACATAACGCTTCACTAGTACGCATACAAGATATCTACAAAGTACCTTGACTCCATACATGCTAGGTACTCGTTGACACATACAGATTTGTTTGTGTAAGTGGCACAGATCTATAGTTGTGGAATTTAGTATTTGATTACTACCAATACCATCCTAATTTCATTTCGTATATTAGCACTTTATCGTATAGGAGTAGTATGCCGGAGTGAAAGTGATTCGCAGGGCTCATAACCGAAGAGCCAAACTTCCCCCCACCTCACCTCCCAAAAAGAAAAAAAAACGAACATTGTCGTCTACACTACCTACTGATAACTGATATATATATATATACTGAGAGGTGTGAAGATGGAATTTTGGGCCCACAAAACCAGTAAATAGTCTACGAAACCATAAGACCTGGACAAGGATGTACAGACGAGCCGCAAGCAGGCCATATTGACATAATACTACAGTATACTACACTGTCCTACAATAGCCATACTACACTGTTCTACAATAACCATACTACACTGTATTAAAATATACCATACTACACTGTCCTACAATAACCATACTACACTGTATTACAATAACCATACTACACTATATTACAATAACCATACTACACTGTCCTACAATAACCATACTACACTCACCCTCACGACCCATACCTCTATGTCTGGCTAGTCTATATAAGGTGCGGCGAATCCTCTAGGAGGAATCATTGGCGAGTGAATAGAGTAAACAGAGCACCTGACGAAACAAAAATCTAACACCAACTAGAGGTGGAAAAACGTGCTGCTCGAGGAATAGGAGATTACAAGAGGAAGGTGGAGTCCGAGTTGGTAGATGATGCGTATAGAAATCTCATGTAGGCAAAAAATGGAGGAACTGGAATTTCCTATGAAGAGGAGCGGCCACTAACACGGAATAGCGTTCCATCTCCTACTTCTCCAAAAGCAGAAACCAGGACAAATAGCCTTCCAATGGTAGAAGCCTTCCAAGGGTTGAAGCCTTCCAAGGGTTAATTCCTTCCAAGGGTTGAATCCGAATTCCACATGCAAGGGAAATAGGTGCTGGGTCCCCTCAGAAACCAAAGGTTGCAGCCAAAACCAAGAAATCAAGAAAGTTCCCAGTGCTTAAAAATGTCTCCAGCTCCAGTTCTGAACCTGAGAATAACTTCCCGGCAATTTTCACTTTCAAACAATAAAGTGGAAAAAGAAGTTGCACTTAAGCCTCCAGTGAAGAGAAAATTCGAGGAAGTGGTGATGAAAGTCGAAAAGGAGCCCAGTAAAGAAGCCTTACTCAGCCGAAAAGCCAACCAAAGATGTGCCTTCTTTCAAGAAAAGCCGCAAGACACCGGAGATCAAGTTCGAAGAAAACGGAGGCCCTAATATAGTGGAGGCCCTAATACAGTGGTGCAGAAAGTAGTGCAGAAAGTAGTGCAGAAAGTGATGCCTCAAAAACGGAGAACGGAGCAGAAAAATTAATGACCAGATCAATTCGGTCAGTCCCATCTTCAACCCAGCCTACAGAAGTACAGAAGCAGACTTCTAGAAATAGCAACCGTGGCGAAGATACACAAAACATATATCCTGTGATTACTTAAAAGGTCATGAAGAAAATCTTCGATGGCTACAAGTGTCGCCGATTAACAGTTTTGAAGGTTTTGGCACAAGGCTAGTAAGTACTCAATCAATCCATAGTTTTACCCGCAAAATATTAGGGACAGTAAAATATTCGGACAATTTGGTCAATCTTAGGGGTCGCGAATACATATATCATTTAAATTCTTCACTTGAGGTATCTTGAAATTGGCCAGGATTTAAATCATGAGACTTATTGATGGTATGTTATCAACTAGTACCTAGCATATACGGAGTCAAGGTACTTTGTAGTCAAGGTACTTTGTAGTCAAGGTACTTTGTAGTCAAGGTACTTTGTAGTCAAGGTACTTTGTAGTCAAGGTACTTTGTAGTCAAGGTAATTTGTAATGAAGGTACTTTGTAGTCGAGGTACGTTGTAGTGAAGATACGTTGTAGTCAAGGTACGTTGTAGTCAAGGTACTTTGTAGTCAAGGTACTTTGTAGTGTATTGTATGCAGACCAGTGATGTACTGTGATATACTATGTGTATGTCACCATTATGCAGAATCTTTAACTCCAGCTCAGCTAGGAATGCTGGGGAATCAGGTGGCCCATAATAGAGTAACCATGGTTTAAGGTCCAGACATCTCTTTTGACTATAAGATACGGATCTTATTGTTTCATCAAGATAAGTGAATGAACACTTGAGTTGAGGTGTTTACTTCAGGCATAGGCGGAGCCTCAATGTCAGTACACTAACGAGAGTACAGTAAATTCAGAGTACACACCAATGATTAATAATTTGGTTTCCAATAGAGTAGTACCAGCACAATATATTTGTTTGATTCCGTATGGGTATAGAGAACTGGTGGGTCTGGATCTGGGAGGCATCTTTCTTGTTATGTCATCCTAGGTAGAGATATTCGATTAGTTAACTCATGAGAGGGGGAGGGAAGGGCCTCATTATATATATATATGGGAGTCGGCCTTCACTGACCCTTGGTCCCCACCCTTGGTCCCCACCCTTGGTCCCCACCCTTGGTTGTGTTGTCGAGATGCCAAAGGAAAGCTTATGAACCATACATTTTACTCGTGTATGGGTCCAAACCAAACGACACGACACCGTGCTTGGTATATCCCACAGTATACAACCCAGAAAAGGGTGTGTCCAGGTGGACGTCTATTTAGTGCGGTATAATCGAATTTAAAAAATGGAAGGTTTTTTAAACGTGTACCAAATTCTATGGTGTCAGTTATCATAAATGAAGGCAGATAGACTATAAATGTTGTTAGAGATGTGTCGAGAAGTAGAAAGTAGAAGTACTGAGTAATAAGTATTAAGGAGTGTTAAAACCAGGATGGATAGATCACTACCCATATAGGGATTGAGCTCACGTGCCCAATTAATCAGGTGATCATTTAATTGATTACCTTCAATTAATTGGTTACCCTCATGTAATTGATTACCTTCAATTAATTGGTTATCCTCATGTAATTGGTTACCCTCATGTAAACGGTTACCCAGATCAGCACCCACCACTGCCCTCATAAATTTAGCAGGTTTTAGCCGATATATGCCCACTTCAGTCGAGCTTGCTGGAGATTTAACTAATCAGATGGTTTTCCTCAG
The DNA here is from genome assembly GCA_002370635.1 of Metschnikowia cerradonensis. NCBI lineage: Eukaryota > Fungi > Ascomycota > Pichiomycetes > Serinales > Metschnikowiaceae > Metschnikowia > Metschnikowia cerradonensis. The sequence continues at coordinate 43,308 of NKZD01001576.1, forward strand.
GTTCGGAGAAGATGGGCTCAATTTTTCGATTCGGTTCGATTTTTTAAGCCCTATAATTGTACTCCTGCTGAATATTAAGATATGGTCAATTCTTCCTTTTTGGGAAATCATCAACGAATATAGGTAAGTAATTTATATGCTTGCAAGAGTCTAAGAGTAGAGTACTAAGTGTAAGGACTTAACAGTATCACACTCCTGTTAGTCTTATATGTCGAACGTATTCCTTACGTCCTATAGATTATCATGGTATGTATTGAACCTAGAATAGTCGAGGAACTCCCTAATTGATCCAAGGAAGGAAGGAAGGAAGGAAGGAAGGAAAACCTCGCTGTTATATACACTGGTTGTATGCAACCCTGCATATACATGAAACACAAGCATGTGATATGCCAGTGTTACCCGACCGAGATATCTTGCATCTCAGTATCCTTGTAAAATCGTTTCATGACATCCTCCTCCGTTAAGACCAGTTCGTCCCGAGCGGTCCATCTATTTAGCAACTCAAACTATTGCTATGTAGGGACCCACGGTCCTGACCACACTTATCTAGCCGGTGAATGCAATGGAATCGTTATGGCAATAATATGTGATACTGCCATCCGTGAGAAGACAAATGTTTGGGTCGTTGCTGTCACTTTATCAACTCTTAGATGTTGTTCCAAGTTTAGCTCTAGGATAGTGTTATACCTAGATCTAGGGGGGCAGGGCTGTGGTCAGACCTAGGGGACAGAGTGCAGATATCTGGTTTCAAGAGTACTTGGAGTAGAGTACTTGGAGTAGAGTACTTGGAGTAGAGTACTAAGAGCAGAGTACTAAGAGTAGAGTACTAAGAGCAGAGTACTAAGAGCAGAGTACTAAGAGTAGAGTACTTGGAGTAGAGTACTAAGAGCAGAGTACTAAGTGTAGAGTGCTAGAAGTAAATTACTAAAGATACTACAGATTATAGTAGTACACAAGATAATAGTAGTATGGGTTTGGAGTGTGTGAGCAATTGGACTCGCCTTAAATATATCGCTCAAGGGCACAGTATACCGTATACAGTATTTTTCAAAACTATTCAAACCAGCATGGTAAAATGTTTCGAACCAAGAAGACAGAATGGTTGAAACTAGCACAGCAAAACGATTCAAATCACACTAGCAAAATTAAACAAACCAATAATTCAAAAAAAAATGTTTTGGTACACCCCTAAAGAGTTATTGTATACAGGATAACAAGGAAACCCAGTTCAGTTCCGTCCGTTTTTCACCCTTGATTGATACTGCAAGACTTTTGTCCCAAGCGTAGTACCATATGAGGCAATCGTCCAGATTTAAGGGGTGATTTCAGAATATTGAATTCTAATAAAAGTTGGTGTGAAACATTACGTCATTTGGTTTGAAATACTGTGCGAAGCGAAGGGGTACCAAACTTTTTGAATTATTGGTTTGTTTAATTTTGCTAGTGTGGTTTGAATAGTTTTGAAAAACTTTGCATATACAGAAAAAAAGCCTGTAGATTATTTAACGCATTTTCCGCTACGATAGTTGCGGTACCAGATGGGGGTGTACCACAGATTAACCACGGTGTGATGTCCAGTGGACTATTGCTGAGGGACACTCTCCTCGTAGTCTTGTCAAGGTATGTAAACACTTGAGGAGTGTTTACTTCAGGAGAAAAAGAAGTAGAGTTGTCAGTGTCCATTGAAGTATTGGTGGGTCTTGTCTTTGGCGACATCTTTGGTATGTCCCAGACAGATAATATTTGATTGAGTTACTTAAAAGATGGATAAGGTCCAGACTCCCTTATATATGTGGGAGGTCTACCTTCACGGCACCAGGCGGTTGTAGTAACCTCAGGTGCATCTGAAGAACAGGTGCATCTGAAGAAAACGTGCTTGTTACCGCGCTATTCCTGCAAGCCATTGGGGAAACGGAGCGCGTTCACCTTGTTACCGTTTTTCAACAGAGCCCAAACAAGAGATAATTTCTTATTGATTTCAATATAAATTTGCAATGTAAAATGCAATTCTGGTTCAAATTATTTTAAATTAAATTATTTTAAGTCAAAATATTTTAAATTAAATTATTTTAAATCAAATTTTTTTAAATAAATTCATTTTAAATCAAATTTTTTTAAATAAAATTATTTTAAATCAAATTTTTTTAAATAAATTCATCTTAAATCAAATTATTTTAAATTAAATTATTTTAAATCAAATTTTTTTAAATAAAATCATTTTGAATAAAATCATTTTAAGTCAAATTATTTCAAATAAAATTGTTATGTTCTCTAATACATCTATGCCTAACTTCTTATATTCGTTGATGGTTCGTCAAGAGAGGAATCGGAGTGGCTTATATACCTTTGAGAAAAACGTGGAACCGGAAAACTCTCTACCAGAACAATGGTAAGGATTGTTCTGGAATATTCGAAAGGCGCCATCGGAGCATTTCGTGCATAGATGGCCAAACGTCGTATCACCATTGTAACAATCGGACTGAGAGGCTTCATAATACCTTCATAGGCCGGGCCCTGCCCATGGTGGGTCGAACAAAAAGAAAATCCAAAGTAGTTTTCATGGATCCATTCTTATTTTTGCTAAGACATGTGGTGAACTATGAACAAATGCAAATGACTGCGAACTGTTGAACTTGTGAGCCGTGACAATCATTGTGTGCAAGACGATGACAAGTACTGTCTGCAGTACAGAGTCAAAACACTGAGTTGGGGCAGATGGGCCAGGCTCACATGTGTCTACAGGTAGAGTGTGCAGATGAAACCAGGCAGTGGGCATGATGAGTGTATTACTAAACATGCATGACACTGTATGACGTCCCGGTAGTTACACCTGATGCACGATGATGAATCTGAGGGCTGCACCCTGTGCATAAGGAATGAGCTTGAAGGCCCGAGACCGGGATTCCAAGAATAGAAACAGCCGGGACAATCGGAAGCGTTCCGCTTGGGGCTCCGGAAAGGGATGAGCTCCGGATTGAATGCAGGAATGTATTCTAAGGAGAACTATATATATCTGGGATCCTGGTCATGTTTGAGCGGGCATCAATTGTGAAGAGAGATCACTGACATCTAGTTTAGAAAGAATACAAGTGATCTAGAATGAACACTGAAGCACCATACTTAAGAGAGTTATTGGAGGCCAACGTCATAACAATTCCAACTAATTAGAGAGTTAAAGTAGAACTCCCAACACGAACTGCTAATTATTGAACATGTAAGAAGTGCTAACTCGTGTACTGCATGTAAGGTTTCACATGCAGTACACGACACATGAGTGGATACTAGCATTGTCACCGGGTCTAGGTTGTCAGGAGGAGTCAGGTTTAACATAAGACAATGTATTAAAAAGTCCGGTTCACGGGGAAGGAGAGGAGTCCAAGGAATCCCAAGTATATATAGAGTGGATCCCTCTCTTGGTTGAGCTGTATCACGAGTAACTAGAATATCGCGGACTTCCCAGTATACATCCGTAACACATCTAACAATCTCTAAGAACAACAATGATTACTACCGTCCCAAGGCTCTTGGAGTTATTAAAGAACAACAACGTAACGACGTAACAACGTAACAACGTAACAACGTAACAACGTAACGACGTAACAACGTAACAACGTAACAACGTAACAACGTAACAACGTAACAACGTAACAACGTAACAACGTAACAACGTAACGACGTAACAACGTAACAACGTAACAACGTAACAACGTAACTGTTCCCAACTATGACAGCGTTTACTGTAACGCTCAACATTAATGACTGCGAACTGCAAATGATTGCGAAACTGTTAATGAATGCGAACACTCGTGAATGCGAACGATGTTTACTGAGGACTTGGATTACTTCTCCTTGTTAGTACTTGTGCAGGACTTTGGGATTTGTATAACAAAGTTTATATCTGTTGTATATTCGAATACTATAATATGTCATAGAGGGATCCCTGAGAATTCATCTAATCAGGCGAACCTGCTAGTTCTATATACTTCCTTGCTGCTTCGGGTAACCCTTGGGGGATTTCTTGAAACAGCCGGCCTTCGGGATATAAAACTTTGGCATGTGAAGCTTTGGCATGTGAAGAAGTCCTTATCAGGAGTTCTCCCTGACGCGGGTATATCATATGCGTCCTCTTGCATGGTGCCTAGCGCCCAGTATTAAAGTCTCATTGAATACTAACCTTCACACCTATCATACTCATGAGTGGTATGGTTTGAGGCTGAGCATAAGGTAAGCCTCGATAGTAGAATCCACCAACACTAAATACTCAATTCTAGTGATGGTAGGATTTTTCCTAACACTCCTTGGTAGTACAATTAGTAGTGTATATATGCCTTCTGGAATATCAAGTACTACTACAACCGGATTGATAGTATGGCAACGAAGGTCCATGGACTCATTATAATTTTGATAGTAGAACGGTTATTTAGGGATAAACCAGTCTTGATAGTGACTTTCAGTGAATTTCAGTGACTCTGACACTGTGACACTGTGTCTTACGATGTCACGTGCTGCGCCACATGACTATCACATGACTATCACCTGCCCCACATCACCCAACCAATACTCTAACTTACTTTATCGTATTACTATATATCACCGTTCGTCTAACCAATCAACAACGACTCCTCGTCACTGAACTCGTACTGAGGAATCTCCAAGTTCAAAGGCGCAGGGCCTCTTCTGATTCTGCCCGAGATATCATAGTGCGAGCCGTGGCATGGGCAGAACCAGCCTCCAAAGTCTCCGGCCTCTCCAATGGGCACACATCCCAAGTGCGTGCAGATACCGATCATCACCAACCATTCGGGTTTTTGAACACGCTGGTCATCGGTCTCTGGGTCTCTCAAGGTCGACACATCCACGGCGTTGGCCTCGTCGATCTCATCTGGAGTTCTGTGTCTAATGAAAACGGGTTTACCTTGCCACTTAACAATCACGTTGCTTCCCAAAGGAATGGCGTTCAACTTAACCTCGGCCTTGGCCATGGCCAACACATCTGCAGAGGCAGCCATGGACGAGAGGAATGCCTCAACCGTGGACTTGGCTCCAGCTGCTGACAACAATCCCATGGAGCCCACCATGAAGTACGTGAAGTTTTTGTTCTTCTGCTCGCTCTTGTTGTTGAGGTAGCTCAGGAAGTCGGGTTGTTTGTATGAGGCAAGAGCCTTCGAAGCGCTGGAAAGGCCTCTGAAAGTACCTGTTGTTAGTATCAAGTCCAGAAAGGTGAAGAAAAAAAAGGAGGAATCGTAATAGTGAAAAATGGAATGGGATAAACATGAGAAATGGTGATTAGGATATGACATTGGTCTGAATCATTAACTTCACTGATGGAGAGACTTCATACCACATGATGATCAAGCGATTCAAGAATATCATATGAACTGATCAGACAAATTTGAATTCAATTTGGATTGAAGTTAGAAGAACAATGAGTCAGACAAGTCAAACAAGTCAAACAAGTCAAACAAGTCAAACAAGTCAAACAAGTCAAACAAGTCAAACAAGTCAAACAAGTCAAACAAGTCAAATAAGTCAAACAAGTCAAACAAGTCAAACAAGTCAAACAAGTCAAACAAGTCAAATAAGTCAAACAAGTCAAAAGTCCAACTATAACACCGGTCTCATTGACAAACTTGAAAAAAAACAGAACTGAATCGGGACAATCATGACTATCAGAAACGATTTAAATTGCATTAAGCAAAGTCAAATCTGATCAGTGGTTCAATCATTCAGCCATTCACCATCTCAACTGAAAAATGGATCACTAAAAATATGGATCACTAGAAAATGACTGAAAATATGGATCACTGCAAAAGTGGTATTTGGTATAGGAACTTTCATGGACATATAGAAGTTCTTTCATTTCAATTTGTTCACAATCAAGAATGAAATAATGGAATATGGCATAATGAAATAATGGCATAATGGAATAGTTAGCATAGTTGGCAAAAAGTCGTTCTATACGAAATAGACTGACTCCACTATTTGATCCATTGTTTTCTGTATCATATCAGTTCCATGAGTCTTTCATGACATTTTCATATTAGTTTCATCAATGTTCCATGACTGTTTCAAAAGTGTTTCACAGTTTTTCAGTCTGTTTCAGTCTGTTTCAGTCTGTTTCAATATGTTTCAATATGTTTCAATATGTTTCATCTGTTTCAAATTGATTCAATGCGAATTTTGCCTGATGTACTATGCTCATTATTGTCTCGGTCGTCCACAGTACATTAGATCCACCCCGCTATTTTCTCCCTAATCTCGATGTTTCAGATAGTTCAGATGCCTCAGAAATTTCAGTTCCGTTTCGAATGTGTTTCAGATGTGTTTCATATCAGTTCCCTATTCATCTTCCTCTATCAATGTTTCATGTCTGTTTCACAGCTCGAATGTGAAACATGCTACACTGTTTCATGCTGCCGACGTTTCATGTTTCCTCTTTGATCACGTGTATACATACCCTTCAAACCCAACGAGCTTTTTAAAGTTCTAGATGCAAGAGACATGAGTGTGGATGGAGTAGGTGTGATTTTTTTAGCGGTGAGAAAAGGTGTATTTTCAAATGAAATTCGCGGCGCGATCATTGGCTGCTGCGCGGCCGGGTAACCCCTGCACATAGTCCTTTTCTGTATGCTTCCCTTTTAACAGTACAGAAGATTTAGGGGGGATTTGAGCATTGACTGGTGTTGGGGATAGAAGTGGGGAAGAAGAAGAAGGAGAGAAATATAAATGTGGTGGTGTACGGGTGGCACGGTGTACGGGTTTATTAAAGTGTATCTGCAGGAAAAAAGATATCCCGCGTAGTTTATTTACTGAAGTACTTCAAGACAGTAAGCCACAGGCTCGGCAAAGATCCGCACAATTGCCTAATGCGGTAATTCATCGGTACACCAAACTAACAACAGAGGCATACAGATAAAAATACAGATACAGCTACAGATACAAAATCAGCAATATTAGATTTGATAGCATGTTTGATAGCATGAAGTAGAGCAATAAAATAGCAACCACCAATCCGTCCAATCCGTCCAATCCGTTCATCCCCACAGTCTCCATTTTCACATAGTCATCAGACAGTCATAACTCAGAAAAACAAACAGGAAAGAAACCAGGCAGAAGTTAGAGACCAGGCAAAGAAGCTAGAAACCAGGCAAAAAAGCTAGAACCCAGGCATTTAGAAGTCAGTAGTAGACAAAGAAGTCAGTAGACAGCGTCAATCGAATAAGCCAGTAGACAACGTCAATAGACAAGAAGTAGTAGACAAGAAGTAGTGGACAAGAAGTAGTGGACAAGAAGTAGTGGACAGATTTGTCAGAGTCTATAGATTCCAGCGTGACTAAATCTTGAACTCCAGTCCAGTCCAGTCCACTCTCATAATTATGTCACTGATCCCAATCATCAAATACCCAGCTTGATTATCATGACCGAATATCATGACCAATTATTACGTCAATTATCATGTTAATTATCACATGAATGACTTCAATATCGTATCCTTCATCACCAATTCAGTAACAATTTCCTAGGCTCTGAAATATGATTCTGCGTGACCTTGAGCTTGAGCAGAGTTTGAGCTTGGGCTTGGGCTTGACCTTGACCTTGAGCTTCAAGCATCTTTCATACTCACATTCTGATCTGACCAATATCCGCCCCAATTTCTGCAAAAAGGTCCGGACCAATATCTGAAAGATCTGTTCAAGAAATCTCTGTAAGTCACAGCGAACAGACCCCAGAATCATTCACGAGTATCAAGTATTCAAAAGTACTCTCCTTTGGGATATTTCAATATCCTTGGTAAATATCCCAAATAGGCAACTCCTTCTTTATCCTTCTTTATCCTTCATATCCTTTATTCCTTCATATTCCTTATTTCCTCGATCCCTTGAATTTCTCACAAGTTCTCGATTCCCTCATCTCTTTGGTTCCCTTTTCTTTTCCTCTTCTTCCTTTACTTGATTCCGAATCCTGCAGACATGTTGACGGCATCAGAGATCTTCCTCTCCATCTTTTCCCGGGTTCCGTACGCATACAAAGCGAGCTCGTTGAAGCATGTGTGTGCCACCGGAAGCCGATCGCTATCGGCTCCGTTTTCCAAACGAGAAATCCGAAGATGGAGGTTTTGGATCCCCGTGGCCGGCACTCGATCCAGACCCGTTATGAAAAGAAGCATCTTTTTCTGTTGCTGGAACGTGAGATTCCGTAAATAATCCCAGAACCACTTGACCACTTGAGAATTCTCGGCCTCAAGCTTTGACCGCCAGCCTCCGTAGCACGTGACCGACTTCAACACCTCCACATCAATATTTTTTTGTTCGCTGCCACAAAGGAGAAGCTGGATTTCTTCCGGCAGGAAAAGCGAAAATGCGTTTCCGTCCACCACCGACAGGAACCCCGACTTGAACGCCTGCACCTGGGCCTTGAGCCCGTCGTAGAGATAAAACTTGGCGTATTTGTCAATAAACGACTCGAGGTTTTCGGGCGTCACCCGCATGGAGCTCCCATTTGGAACCAACTCCACCGTCTGGACTCTTCCTGCACTTGGCACATTGACTTCAAATGCTAAGTCTAGCATTGCCAAATCTTCACTGGAGAAAGTCCGCAATTTGAACAAGTTTTCTGCTGCACTGGGGTACAACTCCTGGTAGTCGGCCAAGCCAATGGGTAGCCCCAAGAGAATCTTGTACATGGAAAGCGGAAAGTTCAAGTCGAGAATGGTGGAGTTGTAGATGGCCAAGCCTAGAACGGCTCCAAAAAGGTAGTACTTCTCCATCTGTGCAGGAGCCATGTTGAACCAGAGGAAGTTGGACTCCTCCACCGTATGGAACGTTCCTGCAGACGGGCTATAAAGAAGTCGGGTCAACGTCAAGAACCACTCCTTCTTCAACCCTCCTGCATCCACTCCCGGTTCATTGACAAACTGCACCCGAAGTGATTTCTTCAAGTTTTGCCCATTGAGCTGAATGCATAGAAGCAGGTCCTCCACAATGTATTCTCGTCTCACACGTACTTTAAAGTACACATCAAGAGCCACTCTCCGGTCCAAGGAATTAATAAAGGCTTCCTCGGCTTTCCTCTCCATTTGTCTCCGGGCTTCATACTCCAAAATGGAGATTTTGGCCCCCAAACTGATGAGAAACGGGTACTGGCATAAGAAATATGCCATGGTGGGGTGGATATTACTCAAGTATCCGTTTCCATGGATATAATCAATGACGGTCTGCAAATCGGGCTCATGGGCCATGCTTTTGCGCTTGACTGCTTTTTGTTTGCTGCTCCAGGCATCAAAATCTAGCTTGACATTGACATAGTCCACCAAGGAATTGTAGAAGGCATGAATAGGAAGTTTCAAATCGTCTAGCCGGATAAAATTGGCCTTGACAAGGAGCCCCAACGCGCTGGATGCAGTCCTCAAGTGGTAATTCAGCGTATACTGATGGATTTTGATTTTGGAATCGGTGGATTTCTTTGCTTTGGTCGAAGGAGCACTTGTTTCCGAAACCTGTTCCTGCAATTGGAGCATGTCCTGCACATCGTCCTTGATATAGCTGAGTTCCCGAAATTCCAGTTTCTTCTCCTCGCTCCGTCTCTCATTTTCTCGTCTCATGAGCGCCGGATTGTTGGCGTGGTAGTAGTGCTTTTTGAGGTGGAATGTGATGTAAAGATTCACGAGATTGACCTTAGCCAGGAACTGTTCATTGGGGAGTTTAGAGAACCAGCTGGCCAAGTAGTTTCCACAATGAGTGGATTCGGTTTGCGCCAAAATCCCAAGCACCCGTTTGAGTACTTCATATAGAAGACTCTGGATTTCACCATTGTAGATCATGGGGTAAGTGTAGCCAGCAGTTTGGGAGGGTTTCATGTTTCCCATCTTTTCCCCTTCTGGCCCATGGTACTTTGGTCTCGGGCTTCTTCGGTCCGAATTGGTGAATGCTTTATGGAAGAATGGAATCTCAAGAAAAATCACTATCCAGTATAGATTTTTAGGTGTATCGAATAAATCAAGTGGTAAACGTTTCAAAGCTTCACAACATCCACTTAAAGCGGAATGTAAGGGTGTTTTGGAGGGCAACAGAGCCAAAAACTCAAAAACTGCCCGAACTTCCGCCAAATCGAGGTTGCTGGAAGAGTAATGCGCCCGGGCCTCTCGTTTGCGGGGTCTCACCTGGAACGAGTTGTTCACGATAGCAATGGACGAAAATGAATGGTAGAGGTATTCCAGTAGCGGTTTTAGGGCCAGCCTGATTTCAACACGCGTACTCTGAGGGGATAGTAGAGCCAAAGAACCCAACTCCCTGATTTTGGCCAACAGAATGGATTCGGAAGTGTTGAAATCGTAGCTTTGAGTGATGGTTGTCCTGCAAATAGCACAATGGTATTTCAACAAACCAACTTCATCAATCAAGAGAATCGTCCCACAGCAGCAGCATTTCGAAACGGTCTGGGCGTTTCGGGCGTGTTTGAGGTTTGTTTCCGAAACGTTTCTTGATGGTTTCGGCGACAGCTGGAGCTTAAGAAGATCCAACACTCTCCACAGCAGTGGTTTTAGCTCCATCAGATGGGAATGACGGAACTTCACTTTGACAGATTTCAGGATTTGGATTGAATTAAAAAAAAAAAATCCCTTGACTGTTCTGAACTTTCGAATGATCAAAAAAACAGGTCAAATCAAAACAGGTCAAATAGTTTAGTATCCAAATAGGTCAAAGGGTAAGGCTTGTTCTCATTTATTGGGATCAAGCACAGTGGTCCACAGATCTATAGGCTCTGTAGTATTCTTGATCAAGTCCAAATTAGGTAAAATGGACCAGTTAGTTAATTCCAAGGATAAATTTCAAATATGATCAACGTCTTTAATTATCAACAGCTAACAGGAAATCACGGCTAGAAAGAAATCACCACTAGAAGAAAATCACAACTAAACGTAAATCACAACTAGAAGACACTGTCAAGAGAAAGGTAATTACTTTCAAGTCTGGGTCGCCAATAGTAAACTTAATCAAGCCCTAAAGAATGCAGTGGCAAAGGTTGGCTTATAATAAGCAATTGCTTTGTAATGAAGTTGCAAGGCACTGTTCAAGTGTGCACACTAAACGAGACAAACGAGACAACAGACGCAAACGACGCAACAGCTGGTGGCTGCGCAAAGATATGAGATGATAAGTGTGTGTATAGTGCGCGACCGGCTGTGTAGCGCAGTCCAAGCCTCGTAGGTGGCCAGCAGATTCAATGGTCCTTTCAAGTGATTTAGCACGCGCGCTTTAATCGCTTCAATGTAACCGCAGTAAGATCCTGCACGCAGCAAAGGGGGAGCAGTAGACCTATGATAAAAGGGGGATACCCCAAAAAAAACAGAGGCTGTAAAAAAAAAAAATGGGGCACTGACCGCTTTTGCGAATTGGACACGTCAATTAATTCCCTAACTCCCTAGCTAATTCCCTGGTATAGAAGGATCTCCTGTATATGTATATACTAACCTGTATACTAACCTGTATACTGGGCTGTATACTATATATTTCTTTATGTATACTGACCGGGGCTATGTTCAGGCCTATTGACGCCTTACTCGATTGACTTTTGCCTTATTGTATACTTATAATGTACCTATTGTGTACTCTTGTACACTGTACACTCTTGGGCTAATTGCGAGGGGTAATTGGGGGGTTTGGATGGATGGTGGCGGTGATTAGTAAGCCAATTGACAGAGGAGGGGGGAGCAAAAGTGAGGACTGGATTGGAGGGGGGTCAGTGGCCTTATATAGTGGTTGCTAGGGTACAAAGTAGGATGTGCCGTTGGTGGGTGCAGGAACCGCAGATCATACCCCGGAAAAGGCACTTTGGGTCATTGACTCTGGATTGATGCGAGTGATGCGCGGCTTTAACAGCACAACATTTTGAACCTAAACACCTGTACACCAGTAACCATACCATCATCATACCATCATCATACCATCATCATACCATCTCCATACATTATACATTATACACTATACACTACACATCACAGACCACAGACCCCTACACCCCTAAATCCCCCATCCTTACATCCTTACACACTTACACCATCGACCCCTACACCTCTACACCATACACCATACACCCCTACACCATAGGCCACAGACCCATACACCCGCGGCGCCTTTATACACTCCACATCCACCTCAACTTAAGTCCCCTCTCTTCAGTTATCTCTACAAACATTCATTCTATGGCTCCTTAAGTGACGTGCCTGCACACCACCCATCATTTATCCTTCCTTCTACTGTGCATTCTCCCACCGCCCACTAACCAGTACACAGCCTGAAACATTCCTGAAGCAAGCCTCAAACACAATTGAAACAATCGTCGCGGCTCATTCGAACAATCGTCACAGCCCAACTCAAACAACCCCGCCACCAACAAAACAATCTCCGCCCATTCCAAATACCCCTATCTTTAAATTTTGGCTACCATTGTCAAACAATAGGCTAATTTGAAATAATCGTGAAACAATCCTGAAACAACCTTAACCACGCGACCATACCTACACCCGTGCACCATGTATATTGCTCCCGTTCTACCGCTGAAAAGGTCGTCCCATGCTCAAAAAGCATATTTGGCCAGAAATCAGCCTTTTCTAGTCGAATGTAATGGCTCGGTTCTATATGCACGCCCCATTAGTGACTCCGATTTATCTTCAGGACCGAACCGACTGATTCGTTTGGATGCAGGAATAGATGCAATCGCGCTATATACACTCCAAGTCAGAGGCGACTATGTCAACCTGGATCTGCCCAGCCACGAAAGAATCCAGGGAATTCTTGCACTTTCTAATGATACTATACACTTCATAGAGTTGCTGTCTGCAGGATTATATATCCGTCTGAAACTCCCCTTGGCCATTGTGCAAGGCCATTCCCGACCCCTTGAACATGGGCCTTGTGTGCAGGTCTACTCTAATGGCCGAACAGAGTTCTTGGTGATATATGCCGTAGCGCGATTTTTAACCGTGGTGGACCTTGGCGGATTATTTGCCTCAAAAGGATCAAAACAACCGTACCGAACTTTCCCAATCGGGAACATAGTGGTTGTGCGGCTCACAGTGTTACCTAAATCTTCTCCAACACCTGCAATTGTCATTCTATACCGAGACATCGATTTCAACTACTCACTCCGATATTATGGCGTGGACCGGCATCTCGAAAACCTCTCGGTGTTACGCCAAATGGAACTTTTCTCCGTAACACCCTCACACGTGATCACATCACATGCAGGATGCCATGTTTTCAGTGACCTCAAGATCTGGTTCTTTCCAGGACCATGGGTAAAAGTATTATTAGCTAATTCTGCTGCAGATGACACAACATTGTCGTTGAGTCTGACACATAATGTCGTGACGAAAAGCGTTGACGGTCACGTGATCGGCCTGAAGGTCACGTGCGCTACACAAATCGATGATTCCCGCTATTTATACGTTACGGATACGGGCTCAACGCATATGCTCTTTTTTCAGTCTAGTGGCAATAACCTCGTGCATGAGGTGTCAGATTTTCAAGTGCTAAACTTGGGCAAACTGACTATTGCCAATAGCTTGGTGCACATGACGGACAACGTATTTTATGCAGGATCACATCTATCTCGGTCGCTAATCTTCCAAATTCGGACCTCCCAGCCGTATATCCATGTGGCGAAGACATTGACAAACTCTCCTCCCATTCTTGATCTTGCCATGGGTCTGGATGTTTATCTGCAGGAAATGTGGATCTCCCGAGGCGGGTTCCATAATGGAGAGGTGCATCTATATGCAGGAACCAACCAAGAACTAATCCAGAGTGCTGAAATTGCGCTCACGTCATCAGCAAACGATATCCGATTCGCTTCGGAAGACTCCATATTTTTGTACGAAAACGGCAAGTTCACGGGGAAACTTTGTGCTGACCAGAATACGTGGGTCCTGCAGATGAACAATGATATCTTGCATTCAACTCTGGCCGCAAACGTATTCCCCCATCCTCTGCGTCTTTTTACTGTTTCCGATGCCCGAAGATGGCAGATTGGATCGCAAGAACTCACTTTAGAGAATGGGGTTTTTGCTTATAATGGTGTGCTGATAAATCCGCACATGACAGAGATTACTGACATGGTGTGTTACATGAACGACAATATCTTACACGTTCTTGTTGCTCTGTGGGGAGGAACACTTGCCCATTTGAAATTCGGAAAAGAACCGGCCCAAGAAAAGGTTGAAACGGGAGGTAAAGGTCACACGTCTATATGTCGGACCAAAGATATGGTTTTCAGTATAGACGGCAATGGTGACATTTACCAGAGTCGTGGTTTCCAGGGTGAGAGTCGACTAATTCCCGCAAACGCTAATGAGGGTGGATTCAAGTTGGTGGGAGGTCCTGACCATGTGCTTGTGTGCAGTTCAAACAGTATATATGTGCTTGACGGTACGGATTTCCTGCTTCCAAAACGAATTCACATGTCGCTACGCCGGATCAAGTCATTTGACTTACATGACACCAAAGTGGCAATTCTTTTCGACGATAATTCCGTGGCCATATTCGAAATCGAGTCCGTGGATCCTCACGCAAACGCTTATCATTCCGATAAAGTGATATTGAAAACGTTGGTTTTCGAAAAGTGGATCGTGGCTCTTGAAATGGGAATTGTGCCAGACATGCACACCCGTACACCCCAACGGGTTATGTCTCTTTTGGTGCTTGATTCCAGAACCTTGCAGGTTTTGTCCAAAGAGCCTGCTGAAAAAGGATTGGTGGATATATGCACTGTGTCCACCGAGGACTTTCCTGTTTTGGTTGGTGCATGCACTGGATGCAAGAGCGAAGACACTTTAGCAGTATATTGGGTGCAAAAGGGCCGTATTCGGAAGCTTAATGTCCCTATTAATGGTGTCTTGCCCAAAACGGCAACCATTGCCAGAATGACATCATATGCTAATCACGTGTGTGTGGTAGGTAATGTGGTCTTACAATTCACACTTAAAAGTGGAGTTCCCGATCGAGAAAATGGCCCGAAAAACGCTAGACTCTTCTGGACCGGTCAGGTGATTGAAAACAACGCAACTCCTTTTTTTTTCGTCGATGTGGCATGGCTGCACCATGGTTTAGTGTTGGCAGACGCCAACCGAGGCCTTTTTTTCCGGGCGAATGACGGTCCGGTACAGAAACTCATGTTGGAGTATCCGCCGTCGTATCCCACAGCCGTTGCCATTTTAAAGAACTCTCCAGTGGTAATTTATGGCGATGCAGAGGGAAATTTGGGTGCCGTGTGGGTAAACCTGGGAACGCACCGCGTAAATGTGGACATAGAAAATGGTGATTTGAGCTATAATGGTAATTCGGGCAATGAAAATGAAGATAATCCCTTTCTTCAGACTCTAATTGCTGCTAATATCCTGGAACAAATCAATACCATCATGGTCACCAGTGAAGATCCACTCAAGTTGTTGGTGGGGACTGTTCAGGGAAGCGTGTATTGTGTGCTGCACGGTGACGATGGAGAAGAGTTGGCGGAGAGCTGGGTCCACCCCAAGTGAAGCCCATTATCATTCCATTGAAGAAGGTCCTGAAATATGCAAGAACGAGCTCATGTATATATTTTGGCAAAAACAGAAGCGTATTGGGCCAATAGATATTGATAACGTGGTACAGACCAAGGTCGCTTATTGTCCATGTTGTCTTTTAACCCAGAGGTGACGTTATGCGTCTATATTTAGAAACGTAGCCAATTCCAGAAACCATGAATTTCGAATTTCTTCACATCTCTTATATCCCTGTAGTGTCCATGATAAATTCTCGAGCACTAATAAGTTCACGTAAACGTGAGGTAGGGATTTTGACGCAAGCAGATACCCTTGTTCACAACGAGCTGGCAGCCAGACTCTTTGCGTTAAGAGCTTTTGGGATAGTCGTTTGAGGTATTCGTGAGGTAGGGTTTGTGACCCAAGAAGGTACTTCGTACCCCTTTTCAAAGTAAGTTGATGGCCAGACTTTCTGGACTAAAAGTATTTGGGATAGTAGCTTGAGAATTACCCTTGTTGTGTCATTTCAAAATCCTAAGCACGACAGACTAAAAATGTAAGGACATATTTTCTCGGGGGCGAACGGTCTTTTTATATGTCTCTTTGTTTACATTCGCATCTGGCTGCAAAACCTGAAACAAGGAGTTTTCCCCTCACGCAACCAAACACAAAAACGAGCAACCCCTCACCCCGACAATATAAAAGGAGACTGCCTCCCCCTATTTTTTCTCTATCATCTCACCACTTTCGTTTACTTCTACTTTACTCTACCTCCCTTTTTTTAACTTCCATTTTTTTTTGACTTCCACTTTCGTTCTACTTCCATGTTCTACTTCCACCTTCTTCCACTTCCACCTCCTTCTACTACCTCCTTCTTCTACTTCCACTTTCTACAATATCCCGTCTTTCCTAACAGATATATTCTTATTATACCGTGGTACTAAATTATCTGAAAACAATATGGTGCCTCAAAAGAACAAATCGAAGCAGCTTATATAACTTTTCGAGTGATTGAAGTGGCTGCAAACTTTAGGTGTGATAAACAGCGATGATTGCTCTTGGTCGTCGTACCATCTAATACTTTTGAATGAGCTTTAAAGGCCTTGGAAAGGCAATTGCTAGGATCAGAAGGTGCAGGCTACATTACACCACGCTACTAGCGCAATACTGGACACTGGATCACGGCCTTGATACTATGGGCCAGAGTGATTGATTATTGTCTTATGTACTATGGTAGTAGTACATTATTTGAGTGGCAGTCTGGTTTAGTGTAAGAACCAGTGGCTCGAGATGTTCGGACTATTTCGACCCAGCCCATTCAGTGTTTGAAAAGGTATCAGTACTAATTCTTGGATGAATCTAGATTATTTCAAGTTAAATCTGGTAATCGATGGGATCAGATTGAAAAGATTAAGTGGAGTGGGTGACGGGTGATTGTAACCTACTTTAGTGATCGTTACCCCAAAGAAAGGACTTTCGGTTGCGGCCATACCAAGTGTAAAGTACTGTTTCCCGTCCGATCAACGTTAGTCAAGCCACTTAGGGCCACAGTGAGTAATGCAGTGGGAGACCATGTGTGAAATTGTGGTGCTGCAATCTTTTTGAAAGACAACACTTTGGTTTTTTTTTTGGCCATATTTATTCATGGAAAGTTGTTGGAGTGGCATTGGTTCTTTGGGAGGGCCGTTTTAGGCTCATAACTACGAAAAACCCATCCATCAGCCATGACACTTCATACTTAGGTCACCGATGACTAAACACAATCTTTCTATTTCAGTCTGGGCAAATTTGATAAGTCGTTGGAAGTATAGATGTGGATGTGGGCTCATAACCATAGGTGCTCATAACCACAAAAGGCAATAAAATTAAAGGGCACATAACCCTTAAAAAATACAAAAAATACCCATCAAAAGCTTTTTTTCATATTTGATTTTCCTGATACACCAATGTGAATATGTGATAGGCTGTTGGGAATGTTTGACGTGGGCTCAAAACCCGAAGAATGAGAACCGGTGCTCATAACCATCTAAACTCATAACCAGAAATAGGTAGGGGCACGTCATTATGAACTTCTAATATTTCACGGCCAATGAAAACTCTTATTTTTTTTCTTTACAATTGTGAAGTTATGAGTTACTGGGTGTTTCTTTGTCTGAGCTCATAACCACAAGGCACACAACGTCAGGGCTCATAACCACAACTTGACACCAAACAGAACAAACACTTCCTGAATCCAATTTTATTGGACAATTTGGTGGCCATATAAGCAGTACTCAAAGTTTGGACCAATTTGATTGCCCTACTGATAATATCTTCCAGAGGTGATCTACTCTACTACTCTCAAAGTCTACTTCTGCTCTACCACTCTCAAAGTCTACTTCTACTCTACTCTACTCTACTTGTCTGCTCTGATCCTTTTAGTTGTACAGTATTACTAAACTTGGAATAAATAGAATACTCGATGATGGTATGGAACATAGTTACTGCATCCAAGCTGAGTACTCTACTCTCTATAGAATATCTCTTTTCTCTAGTATACCTCTTTGCTCTAGTATACCTTTTCACTCCAGCCTACCTCTTTACTCTAGTCTACCTCTCTCTACTCTACAGTGGGAAATTCATAATGACAAGGTCCGGCCTTTTTCCATTGAAAACGTCGAGGTGAGATGACAGACCCACTGTAACTTCCGGAAAAAAGGGACCCGTCTTGGAAACTGCACAGTAACCATTTCTTCTGATCTTCAAATTCATTCAATGTGTTTCAGGTACTTATTCCAGGCTCATGGGCTTCAACGAAAAAAAAAAAAAAATCGTTGGCGTGGTTGTATTACCAAAACATATTGAGAGAAAGTATGAGAAGAAATTACCAAATTAGGTAATGAAGATTATACAATTTTACGAGGTCAAATGATACATTTATATAGCTTTACGAGCTGCAGGTTTCCAAAAACGGCAATTTGGGGTGTATGCAAGTGGTGACATGATGGTTTTCAGCGGTGATGCTGGATTGTAGTGTTTTTTCCAGGCGAAATTCCAAGCATGTTTACATCGCAAACGTGCTGATGGAGGATTGCTCCGAGCCACTGGGGGCCTCGTTGATCTTCTCAAAGTTAATGGAGTTCAAGATGCGTCTGCCTCCGAGTTCTGTCAACTTATGTGCCATTTCTTCTCCGGCTCTTTCCGCGTCTTCTTTGCTGTTGACGATGGACGTCAACGTAGCCTCCACAGACTCTGTTCCATCGGGACTCACCATGATTCCCTTGAAGTAGAGTTCCAGGTTGGTTTCGTCCCAGTGAGTCTTCGCTCCAAGCGGAACCGAGCATCCTCCCTCCAAGATTCTCATCATGGTTCTTTCTGCAGTGCAGCAGTAGGCGGTGGGACGGTGCTCAAGTTGGGCAAGGAGTGGTTTCATCACAGGATCGTCTTTTCAGATTTCAATTCCAAGTGCACCTTGGCCCACGGCATAGTACATGTCAGGCGCATCCAAAGCACAGGAGATTGATTTTTCGGATAAGCCTTCTCTGATGAGTCCGGCCGCGGCCAAGACTATGCATGCATAAGGAGACTCAGGGTCATCCAACTTGGAGATCCGCGTGGAGAGGTTTCCTCTGACATCGTGGAAGTTGAGATGGGGACATACCTTACGGAGCTGTGCCTGTCTTCTAAGAGAGGAGGTACCCATCACGGAGCCGTGCGGCAAGTTCAGCAACGTCTTGTAAGAGGAGCCCTTCTTCATAACAAGCACATCACGAGGAATTTCACGTTCCAAAATACACCCCAGCTCAAACTCGTCGACTCGTAAAATTGTGGAATTATATAATTATACGAAAATTTTCTACAATTTTACGAGAAAAACCACAATTTTACGAGAATTTTCTACAATTATACGAGAAAAACCACAATTTTACGAATTTTACGTTGCTAAAAAACTTGAAGTTTCAACAAAATATCCAATTTTTCTAATCTTTATTTTTGTGAATCACTGAATCCTACACATTCACAACCTACTACTTTTCACCTGCAGATATTAAAGTAGCCACATACACCACCCTATAAAATTACCAAGTAACAAAATTAAGAAGTTTTAAAAGAAAAATAGACATACAATTGTACAGTTTCTCTGATTTCAAAATCACAATTCTAAATTTGTCAAAGAGTACCTAGCATGTATGAAATCAAGGTAATTTGTGGATAAGTTATAAGTTATATACAGTCCCATAAAGGGCTTATGTGCAGAACACTCAGAATATGGAGAGGAGACGGGGTCAATCCAAGTGTTTAGGAAACATTCGTACTTCTAAACAAGTTATTATTGGTAGGTATGGTGTAAGGAGACATCTTGGAAAGTCCTATTTCAGTTAGTATTTCGGTACTCTTAGATATTGATGTCTGTTCTATTGAGGTGAGTCAGCACATGACCAAAGTCACGTGAGTGGCTGAAGTTGTAGAGAAACAATCAAGTGATGTTTTCTCAAGAACACTAAATTAGTTCCGAAATTCTATAAAAAAATTTAAATTCCGCTGGTCTATAAATAACATAAAAATTGTTATTCGACGTATTCAACAGTGTACAAGTTCACGATTCTTTGGGTTATAAGTGGATGAATTTAAGGCCTTACAATTTACAAGTTCGCACCCAAAACCACCCCTAGTGCGTCTGGTCAATTTGCAACTGTTTATTACTATTACTTCAATTCCTCCTGATTTTAATACCTGTTATTTCAACTATACAAAATATATTATTCTATATTGGTAATAAATAGTAATTAGTTGTATAACTCTTTTTCAAGGAGATAAAACATTCTCTCCTTATAGACTTATCTTCTATCCTCTTATGTTTTAAATAGAGGTAAAAAAATTACGTTCTTTATAACGTGTCTTAACCTAATCTTGTATTCGTCTATGGTTTTTCAAGGAGAGGAACCGAAGCGGCTTATATAACTTTTAAAGGAAGATGGTATCGAAAAACTCTCCACCAGAACAATGGTAAGGATTGTTCTAGAATATTCGAAAGGGCCATTGATGCACGAAATGCTGCGATGGCCTCTGGTCGTGATACGGCGTTTGCAATGGCCATTGTAACAATCAAACTGAGAAGCTTCATAATACCTTCATAAGCAGGGCTCTTCATAGTCAGGCCCTTCCTATGGTGGATCTAACAAGTACCGTGTTATTTTATTCTGGTCTGTATAATTGATGACTAGATTTTAGAAATCTTATAAATAATGAGCTTACCAGTTGATGGTATTTATAGTTAGCTGATGGTATTCATAGCCAGTTGACCTAAAAGTGGGACCCACTAGAACCACTATTAGTATGAACTACTATCAACTCCTAAGAAGTACTAGAGTACTAGATTACTTGATTAGTAGATTAATAGATTAGTAGATTAGTAGATTAGTAGATTAGTAGATTAGTAGATTAGTAGATTAGTAGATTAGTAGATTAGTAGATTAGTAGATTAGTAGATTACTAGAGTACTAGAGTACTAGATTACTAGAGTACTTGATTACTTGATTAGTAGATTAGTAGATTACTAGATTACTAGATTACTAGAGTACTAGCGTACTAGACTAGTAGAGTACTAGACTACTAGACTACTAGACTACTAGACTACTAGACTACTAGACTACTAGCCTACCAGACTACCAGAGCTACTCTTACCCAGAGCTATAGCCTCGTAGAAATGCACGTTATCCTGAAGGGCAAAGGGCCAAGAGGCTGAAAACTGGTTGGTTTAGGCCCCAGAGTTGGTATGGATATTGATATGGACCTAGAGATTTAGCAACTCATAGGAAATATTGATGGACCAACAGATTTGCGAACTTATATCGTAGTGTACTTAAGAATATAGAAAAATTTGAGTAGCATCATAGTATGACCTATCATCTTTATACAGTGGTAAGAATAATCAATAGTGAGTATGCAAAGGTAGATTTACAAATGTGTCAGGAGTATCATAGTAGTACATTCTTGTCAGTGGTAGTAGAGGCAGTGGTAATAGAGATAGTGGTAATAGAGATAGAGGTAATAGAGATAGTAGTAGCAAAGACAGTAGTAGCAAAGACAGTGGTAACAGAGACAGTAGTAGCATAGAGCAGCCAGTATTTTAGTACCATAGTACCATAGTATTAATTCAGTACTACTATACTAAAGAATAAGTCAATACTACAAAAGTCATGGAGTAGTCAGTGGTAATATATTGCAATACGTAGAAGTAGTACATGAGTAATTTTTGAGCAGTAGTAGCTAATTATATAGTAGCACCTTAGTCCTAAGTCTGTAGCCATAGTCCTAAGTCTGTAGCCATAGTCTTAAATCTGTAGCCATAGTCTTAAGTCTGTAGCCATAGTCCTAAGTGTTGCCATAGTACGAATTGTATTGATATGGACCTAAAGATTAGGAATGATTAAACTTAGAGAGCATCTACAAGTTGATCCTAAAGATCTGTCTCTATGGCAGTAATAATGGATTAAAACAATGTATTTAACAAACACCACCACAAAATATCTCGTGAAACTCTTGGCAAGGGTACCAAGAAACAGAAACAAGACGAGTGAATACAGTAATCAAGAGCGCGCTACTAGCCCAAGGCTTGCGGGGTAGCAAGCAATCAGTTTTCGCAGTAATCAATTGTAGCAACAATTGTTGCAGTGGTGAAGGAAGAATCTCTCCATTATATAATGGGGACTTCGCCCCATTCTATTATTAATAACTTAATTTTACATCAACTGCCTGAGGTATACNGGACTTCGCCCCATTCTATTATTAATAACTTAATTTTACATCCACTGCCTGAGGTATACCAAGATGCCTCCAAGAACCCGACCCACCAAAAGATCTCGTATTGATGATACTTCATGAGCACTGACAACTCTTCTTCTCCTCCTCCTGAAGTAAACACTTGTCCTGACGTAAACACTTGTCCTGAAGTAAACAGTCTGAAGTGTTTACTGAAGTGTTTACTGAAGTGTTTACTGAAGTGTTTACTGAAGTGTTTACTTCAGGGAAAGTGTGTATATATCTTGATGAGACAATGAGTCCAGTGTCGTATAGTGTTATTCAATCACTGGACGTTACTCCATGCTTACTCACTGGTCTTCCTGGTGCCGGGTGAGTAACACCAGCAGAACCTTTCTTTCAGGGATTTCAATCCATACTCGTCTTTCTTTAAGAGTGATAAATTACAGATTACAGATGTGATGCCATGAGAAAAGCTGGGGGGGGAGAAATCCAACACGATCGAACAGCCACTTTAGCTAATCAAAAAAGGTTGGAGACTAAAGAACGACTGTATATTACTATGTAGTCTATAGTAGAATATCTATTACTATGTAGTCTATAGTAGAATATCTATTACTATGTAGTCTATAGTAGAATATCTATTACTACTTACTCTACAGTAATATACTACAGTAGTATGTAGTCTGTTACGTTCTTTATAACGTGTCTTAACCTAATCTTGTATTCGTTGATGGTTCCTTAAAGAGAGGAACCGAAGCGGTTTATATAACTTTGAGAGAAACGTGGCACAGAAAACCTCTCCACCAGAGCAATGGTAAGGATTGTTGTTCCAGAATATTCAAAAGGACCATCATAGTACTTCATACAACGATGGCCTGTGGCCGTGATACGGCGTTTGCAATGGCCATTGTAACAATCAAACTGAGAGGCTTCATAATACCTTCATAGGCAGAGCCCTGCGTATAGTGGATCTAAACGAAACAGCTGTGTTGAGATACAAGGATCTCCAAGTATATTTAAATACAGATACGAATACAAGCAATAGATACGAATACAATCAACAGAT
>NKZD01001577.1:0-45417 GCA_002370635.1 Metschnikowia cerradonensis
TATAGAGTGTAGTGTATAGTATAGAGTGTAGTGTATAGTATAGAGTGTAGTGTATAGTATAGAGTGTAGTGTATAGTATAGAGTGTAGTATAGAGTGTAGAGTGTAGTATAGAGTGTAGTGTATAGCATAAACTACAGTGGGTAGTAGTAAGAGAGAAAGGTGGATAATTCAGTGGTAATAAAGATGATTGGTAGGGAGTACCACTCGCAATGACCTTAGGTTAAAGACACCAAACACCTCTAAGAGTATTACTTTGCAACAAATCAATCAAGCAATAGATTCATTGATAGTTCATTTACTACGTAAGCACAGCAGCAGAAGACCCATACCTCCCATTGTTAGTATCAAAAAAAAAAACAAAAAACAAAAAACAAAAAACAAAAAACAAAATAAAAAAATCAGGCAGAGAGGCTTCATTCATAATGTTGCGCTTTGTCATCTACTAACGCATAAACTGGAACGATTTTTCATCTAAGCTATACTCAACTCAACGTCGTCTCTTATTCTATATCCTCTTTAGTTCCCGCCCGCTCCCTTTTCTGCGGGACGTCGTCCACTGTCAGTATATTCCTGCATATGACTGTTCCATCTGTCCTGGTTACATGCAGTCACCCATTATATAGATTAGATAACGCATCTACCGCAACGATAGTTGCGGCACCAGGTGGACCATAGATTAACCATGGTGTGATGTCCAGTGGACAGTTACTGAGGGACACTGTCCTCATAGTCTCATCAAGGTATGTATGTAAACACTAGAGGGGTGTTTACTTCAAGAGAAGAGGAAGATGTAGAGTTGTCAGTGTCCATTGAAGTATTGGTGGGTCTGGTCTTTGGAGACATCTTGGTATGCCCCAGACAGATGATGTTTGTTTCAATTATTTAAAAGATGGGTACGGTCCAGACTCCCTTATATATGTGGGAGGTCAACCTTCACGGCACCAGGAGGTTGTAGTAACCACAGGTGCATATGAAGAACAGGTGCTTGTTACCGTTTTTCAACACAAGGATTTCAGTTCAGTTCCGTCCGTTTTTCACCCTTGATTGATACTGAAAGACTTCTGTCCCAAATATAGTACATATGAGGTAATACTCCAGATTTAAGGGGTGATTTCAGAATATTGAATTCTAATGAAAGTTGGTGTGGAACATTACGCCATTTGGTTTGAAAAACTGTGCAAAGGGGTACGAAACTTTTTGAATTATTGGTTTGTTTAATTTTGCTAGTGTAGTTTGAATCGTTTTGGAAAACACTGTATCTTCCAATCATTCATTCACCCACTCACAGTGTACTTAGTTTTTAGTGTATAGTAAGTGTATAGTTAGTGTATAGTTAGTGTATAGTTAGTGTATAGTTAGTGTATAGTGATTACTATGCGCTTATACTATGATCTTCTATGTACACTACTCTGTACTACTACTATTACTCTGTGCTATTAATGTGTACTACTATACACTATATACTACACTACTACACTACTACACTACTACATACTACACTACTACATACTACACTACTACATACTACATACTATATACTATATACTATATACTACAAATGTCTCCACAGTCACAATAGCCATAAAAGTATCACAATAGTTTCAGGGCTCTTCCATAACAGCCATTATAGTCACGATAGTCGTGATAATCAGAAGA
This sequence comes from Metschnikowia cerradonensis, assembly GCA_002370635.1. Lineage (NCBI taxonomy): Eukaryota > Fungi > Ascomycota > Pichiomycetes > Serinales > Metschnikowiaceae > Metschnikowia > Metschnikowia cerradonensis. The sequence continues at coordinate 1,658 of NKZD01001577.1, forward strand.
GTCAAAACAACGTCAAAATGTAATATTGTCAAAATGTCGTAATAGTCATAATAGTAATAGTCATAATAGTAATAGTCATAATAGTACTAATGGTCCCCCAGTACTAATGACCAAGAACAGGACCAAAGAATATGAATTGAATGTATTGAATATGGTACGCTATTGTACAGTACAGAGAAGTAGAGTTGTACCAATATTATGGCTATTATATTATTCAGTCTAGTGTTCTGTAGTAATACGCAGTAGTAAGCAGTAGTAAGCAGTAGTGGTATGGCTGAGTAATAGTGGATATAGTTAGTAGTGCTAATAAAAGTAGTTAGTGCTAATAGAAGTAGCAGTAGTAGTACTTAGTGATAATTTCTAACGAACCACTTTACTATACTACTAAAGGTAATAAGCAGTGGTAGCTTAGTGTGGTGATGAGTCACAGTGTAATGGTATGTAATAATAGTGAGTGAAGATGTGATCGTTAGTAAAATGCTATTATAAGTACACTAAGTCAGTAGTCAGTAGTCAGTAGTCAGTAGTCAGTAGTCAGTAGTCAGTAGTCAGTAGTCAGTAGTCAGTAGTCAGTAGTAGAAGTAGTAGTAGTAGTAGTAGTGGTAGTAGTGGTAGTAGTAGTAGTAGTAGTAGTAGTAGTAGTAGTAGTAGTAGTAGTAGTAGTAGTATAGTAGTATAGTATAGTAGTATAGTAGTATAGTAGTATAGTATAGTAGTATAGTAGTATAGTAGTATAGTAGTAGTAGTAGTAGTAGTAGTAGTAGTATAGTATAGTAGTATAGTTGTATAGTAGTATAGTATAGTAGTAGTAGTAGTAGTAGTAGTATAGTATAGTAGTAGTAGTAGTAGTAGTATAGTATAGTAGTATAGTTGTATAGTAGTATAGTATAGTAGTAGTAGTAGTATAGTAGTAGTAGTATAGTAGTATAGTAGTAGTAGTATAGTAGTATAGTAGTAGTAGTAGTAGTGGTAGTAGTAGTAGTAGTAGTAGTAGTGGTAGTAGTAGTAGTAGTAGTAGTGGTAGTAGTAGTGGTAGTAGTAGTGGTAGTATGACTTCTGGCCATATAAATATGGTAAATCGAATGGAGAAGGTCTCGGGGTAAATGATTTTGGCCATGATATCCTTTTCAGCCATTTTGAAGTTTGACAATGAAACGAAGCTAAATGCTCCTTTTAAGTCATGTGAAATAATCGGCACCGGCGGGCGTGGGAAATTTCATCACCTCAAAATGTTCAACACTACTAGATATATTTTACTATAATTTATATCAGAAGATCCACCGTGATATTGGGCTTGTTTTCTAATCCACTCTGATCCACTCTGATCCACTCTGATCCACAGGTTAGTAGCCATAATAGTGTTTGGTATGGTTAGTAGCCCTTATACTACTATCCCATTCTCAGCACTTGACCACATGAGCCATTGTCCCAATAAGTGACTGACCAAAACCTTGATATAACCTTTAATTTCCCCCCAATAGCCTTCATTGTCATGTAGTATCCACATGTCTAGGTTTCAGGCTTGACTAAGATGCACTCCTGGTTCTTTCCCCTGACAAACCCAATGGTGTCCATCACCTTCAGACTCACTATAAGCTCACGCACTGTCCACTTGCCCCGGTTGTATATCTCCGGAACGGCCTTGTTCATGGGAAGAATCAAGCCCTCATATATGCTCTGGAACCGGACGATTTCTGCGGCTTCGATCTCGGTTTCGCCATCCCTACGTTTGAAAGCAGCACTTACCCAATCGGGCAAAAATCGTTCTTCTTCTTCTTCATCTTGGTATTCCTGCAGGTTGAAGCACCGGATCAAGTACAAGAGCCACACCTGGTCCATCTGCTCCTGCGCCACGATATCTGCATATGAACTGATGCCCATGGTGACCAATAGCGATTGAGCAAACTTCACGTCTTTTTTATATACGGCTTTAAGCGTGAGGATTTGCTGCTTGTGGTCCAATAAGAGCTCTGCTTCGTGGTGCTTAACCCAAGAAATGGCGGATTGGAGGATCTTGCGCTGGCCACTAAGATATATCTTTAGGGATTCGGCATTGGGTGAAGATTCGGGAACGGCTGTATTTTTGACCATACCCAACTTGGAGTCAAGTGCTTGCCGGAGGTAGTTGAGTCCACTGAGCTGCATGCGTAAACCGAGAGTCTCTCCGTCCCATGGGTTCTTGACTAACCATTGGAATACCTGCACAAGGGACTCGGGCACGTGATCCTGCCCTATGAAAAACAACACCCCATCTGTGGTCTCTGTATTTTTATCCTGTGTATGAGGCACCACACTGTTGGTGTAGTCTGCCAACGTAGGAAGCTTCACTTTTTCCTGGAGAAACGGCAAGATTTGGGCGGGGATTTTGATTCGGAGTGCCACAGTATCGGCCGAATTGTCGGCAAGACAGAACCCATAGGCCAAGAGAAGCTCTTCGTTGCCTTTGCGGCCGTAATTGTTAAAAAGCTGGCCTGGTTTGGAGCCCGCGCATGTGATCTCAAACCCTTCTTCCGTCCCGTTCCACGTGACATCCGCCTTAGGGTCATGGTTTAGCATATCTATGAGTGGGAGTAACACCACTACATCCTCCTGGCATGTGTCGATATGGTGTTCGGAGGGGAGAAGAGCACTGGGAAACGCACGTGACTTGACCACCATTGAGGCCCATAGATATGCAGCAAAAGACGCCCAATTCTCGGGTTTTTCGTCAAGTAGGTACTTGTGGAGCTGCTCGTCATCATAGAACTTCGACTCGTAGTAGAATTTCATGTTGAAATGGTGATCTGAAGGGAGTTCGGTTTCCTTGGGAAGAACCTCCAATACCAGCCACCATTCCGCCACCAATTGCTGGATATTTTCCCGAAGCGAGCTGCCAAGGTTAGTGCCTTGAAGGAGCTTTTTGTCGTCCTGCAGCCAGACGTAGGGGCTGTTGATTTGGCCTGAAGTGGGCAAAGCTTCAATGTAGGGTCTGAAAAACGAGCCAGAATTGACTCTTTCATGGGCCAAAAACAATTTGAGGATTCCATTGATATTGTTAGTTTTTTTGATGTCCTCTTCAGTCATTTTGAAGTTTTCGGCCGCATGGGAGAGCCGGATGGTGATTTCCGAGGGCACTTTGATGGAGCTGGGGCTGGACCCATCGGTGCAGGCACCAAAATTGTCTTTGCCAATTTCTTGGAAAGAAATATCGGGGGAAACCCGTGCACCATGGCCTATGGCCCATTTCACAAGTGAATCTATTTTGTCCATTGTGGTTAGGCAGATGGATTAATTAGATGAGCTAGGATGCGGACCTCGGAGATCTGTACACCCATAACATAAATCCGTACACCACAACAAAAAACCCGTGCACCGAATTATAGGACATCAACAGTGCGTAGGTAAATCACACCACCAGTTATGCTTCGCTTTAGACCCCAACTCCCAGTGCGTGCCTTGCACGCCTCAGTAAGAGCATGTAACGGTGGAAACACCAGTACATCCCCCAAACAACCCCCTAAACCTTCCTCCTCCTCCTCCTCCTCCACGGCATCATCGGCCGCCACCAGTACTACTGAGCCCAAAAATGCAGCCACCACCCAAACCACACACAAAGATTCCATTCCCGACCTCAAGTCTATCCCCAAACGGCCCTTAAGCAGAGTTGCCATTGGAGGCACCCAGGCCCCCAAGAAATTTGCCCTGGGGTCGGGCATAGAGTTTGCCTCCTGGAAGGCCGTCATCCTCTTGCTTTTGGCCGGCGGAGGTTTCACGTATTGGTTCTCCTTGGAGAAGGAAAAATTGCGGCTCCAAAAAGAGGTGGAGAGCAAGCGGGGAATGGGGAAACCGCTTATTGGAGGCAACTTCTCATTGGTGGATCACCATGGGCAGCCGTTTACACAGGAAAACCTCAAGAACGACAACAAGAAGTTTTCCATAGTATACTTTGGCTTTACACATTGTCCGGATGTGTGTCCTGACGAATTGGACAAGTTGGGGGAGATGCTTGAGGAACTCAGGGGTAAAGATGGGATTGAGTTGCAATCGTTGTTCATCACGTGCGACCCTGCACGTGACTCGCCTGAAGTCATTCGCCAGTACCTTGAAGATTTCGACTCGTCGATCATTGGGCTTACGGGGCTGTACGAGGCGGTTAAAAACGCATGCAAAAAGTACCGGGTGTACTTTTCCACACCTCCGGATGTCAAGCCGGGCCAGGACTATTTGGTGGACCACTCCATCTTCTTCTACCTTATGGATTCCGAGGGTCAGTTCGTGGATGTGATTGGCCGCGAGGTCACAGCGCCCGAGGGTGCAGAAAAGATCCGGAAACATGTCCGGGCCTTTGTGCCGGAAAAGGAGAGGGAGGCCCGGAAAGAGTCGTGGTTAGGATTTCTTTATCGTTGATCACATCTGGTATATGCAGGATGGCAGTACTGCAGATAGTATCTCCACCCAAAAGCAGCACCACCCCATAAGCAGCACCACCCCATAAGCAGCACCACCCCATAAGCAGCAACATCACCCACAAGCTGCAACATCACCCACAAGCTGCAACACCCCAAAAACAAATCCCCCAATAAAACTGTACTGCAGTCAATACCGTTCCCTCTTTAATTGGGTACGGTGATTAGAACCACTAGGGTCACCGTTAGTCTTGTATATAGAAACATTGTTATAAACCATCTATACCTGCACATAAGCATGCGCTTACGCGGCGTCCATGTGAGACATTAACCATGCGCTCTCCAGTCCTCAACCTGAGTGATTTCCACCCCCATATATTCCCGTAAACTCAGTATAAAAAAAATAATAATTTTTCCTCTCCTATATATTTCTTTTTACTTCCTCTACTCCTTTCTACCCTCTACTCCCTAATAGTGTCTTTTTTTTTTCTGCTTGAATCTCTCTTTTATGACTGCTGTGAAGAATACTGTGGCTAGGCTCTGGGCATATACACACACCATAGGCATTGAAGCCCGTGGAATCGAACGAGTGCCTCCCCAAGATCGCCAAACAAATAATACATTGACCCAATTTGGAAAAGTGTTGGGTTTGTGGTTTGCAGGATGTGGAGGCCTTACCACCATGTCTTCCTTCTTCCTCCCAACTTTAGTTTACTACTTGAACGTCAAACAACTGATGGTGGCTGGACTCGTGGGGATGAATTTGGGGTGCTTGGTACCTGCATACTGCGCCACCATGGGCCCTGTTTCTGGTTGTCGACAATTGGTCACGGCCCGTTTTTTATTTGGTGTATGGGGCATTAAGGTGATTGCACTTATATGTATCGTGGGAGGAATTGGGTGGTCGGTGGTGAATTGTGTTTTGGGTGGAGAAGTCTTACTGGCAGTGGGAAATGTTCCCTTGTATACAGGAATCATAATAATTTTCTTTGGTAGTTTTGTGGTGGGAATTTTTGGTTTCCACTGGCTTCTACGCTTTGAAAGCATCATTGCAGTTCCTACCAATGTGGCGATTTTGCTCTTTTACGTGGTTACATGCAGGAAACTCCAATACCTTTCAGACACCAATCAAAAAATAGAGGCTTTGGAATTATCTCTGAAAAGCCAGACAGGGCTCATGTTATCGTTCTTCACTGTTGCTTATTCAGTCACAGCGACGTGGGGATCATGTGCATCGGATTATTACATTGCATTTCCAGAGAACACACCCGTGCACCATGTTTTTCTAGTGACGTTTCTAGGAATTGCCGTTCCGTCCAATTTTGCAGCGGTGGTGGGCATTTTATCGGGGGCTATAGCTTATTCGTACCAACCATGGAATCAGGCATATAGTGCGCAAGGTATGGGAGGAATCATTGTGGCAGCATTTCAGCCTTGGGGCCGGTTTGGCCAATTTGTGGTGGTGAGCATGTACCTTTCGATTATATGCAACACCATCATCAATACGTACTCCAGCGGACTTCAGTTGCAGCTCATTGATGTTCGTATGGCTTTGGTGAGCCGGTGGGTGTGGGCAGGGCTCATATCCATAGTATATTTGGTGCTTTCGATAATTGGGCGCACGCATTTATCGGGGATTCTAGGAAATGTTCTTCCGATGCTTGGGTATTGGATTTCTTTATATGTGACGTTACTTTTAGAGGAGAACTTGATGTTTAGGAATAAGGCCATGAGGCACTGGCATAGGGAATTTGCACCCAAGAATAGTGCGAACGCGACTGGAAGAAGCACTAGCACCAAAACAGACGTCAAAAAAGGCACCAAAGACACCAAAGACATCAAAGGCATCGACATCAAAGACATCAAAGACATCAAAGACATCAAAGACATCAAAGACGTCAAAGACATCAAAGACACCAAAGACGTCAAAGACATCAAAGACACCATAAATGGCAAAACGGATGCCACAAAAAAGAGAAAAAATGGGGAACCAAGTCCAAGTTCAAGTCCAAACTCTGATCCAAACTCTGATCCAAACTCTGATCCAAACTCCAACTTCAAAACCAACTTTAATTCAGAAATGAAATTGAAGTTATCCAAAGAAAAATCTCTGGGATCATCTCTCTCTCAAAAGTCGATTGAAAAAAAGTCATCTCAAATATCTATTTTGGGTGAAAGAGAGGGTGAAATTCAGGGTAAGGGTGAAATTCAGGTTCATAGTGAGGAAGAAGTGGAGGGAGAATTTGAGGGAGAATTTAAGGGTGAGGGTGAGGATAAAATCGGGGGTGAGGGTGAGGGTGAGAATGAATTTAAGGGTGCAGAAGTAGAGGGTCAGAAAAAAGGTTCAAATGGTGGGTGGGGTGCGAATTCACCAGATACTCCTTATCAATGGAACTACTGGAATCGGCCAGAAAAACTCACCGCGGGGTGGGCGAGCGCGGGTGGGTTTTTGGTGGGTGTGGCAGGGGCAGTACTCGGTATGAACCAGGTATACTTTGTGGGACCATTGGCACATCGGATTGGAGTCTACGGCGGTGACATTGGCATGTGGTTATGTATAGCCTTCTGCGCTGTAACTTACCCGGTGTTCAGGATCCTAGAGCTCAGGTATTTGGGGAAGTAACCATAGCCATTGTCTATAGATAATAGGCAAGAGTAGATATTAAGCAAGAGTAGATAATAAGCAAGAGTAGATATTAAGCAAGAGTAGATATTAAGCAAGAGTAGATAATAAGCAATAGTAGATATTAAGCAAGAGTAGATAATAAACAAGAGTATAGAACATAAAGCTAGATAACATCCAATGCTTAAAAATATAAACAAAAAAAATAACTTCATTTTTATTATGTAAAGCACAAATTATTTTAGTTAGTTATTTCGGTTTTCCGTAAGAGTGTTCAAATAATTTCCATTAGAAAATGAGATTTTAACTAAGATTAAACATTTGCATTTAGGAAAGGATGTATAGGTGAAAATAGAAAAAGTGGTGAAGACTCAAGAAGCTCCGAAAAGAAAAGGTATGAATTATCATCAAAAGCAAGTTTGGACAGATTAAAGTAGTCCTGTTCTGGCGTACAGTCGTAGGGAGAGTAGTCATAAGCCGTAGGGAGAGTAGTCATAAGCCGTAGGGAGAGTAGTCATAAGCCGTAGGGAGTAGTCATAAGCCGTAGACAGAGTAGTCATAAGCCGTAGACAGAGTAATCATAAACAGTAGACAGAGTAGTCATAAACCGTAGACTTACACTCTTCTGGAACAGGCCGTCTAGTCTTTTAGATCCCCGAGAAATGAAGGGAAAACCATTGCAAGGCACCCAGAGAATAAAGGTTAGCCTCCATTGATGCTGCGCTACCAAATGTTAGAATTATTATGCGACCTGAGGCTCTAACCTGTATTTGCAAGGGTTATAAACTTCTAACGGATTTCTAAGTTAATCGGATCTGTGACACGGTCTCATTGAATTGTGGGACGTGTTTCGTTCTTTCGAGCATTTGACAAGTTATAGACTACTGGTGGAATGTGAGTAGTATATTGTAGTGAGTAGTATATTGTAGTGAGTAGTATATTGTAGTGAGTAGTATATTGTAGTGAGTAGTATATTGTAGTGAGTAGTAAATGTATAGGGTAGGGTATGTATAGCTATGAGCTACAAGGAGAAATCAATATTCAGATGGTTTATGCAAAGGAGTCTTGGGACGTATTCCGGTACATGTGGGGAGACGATCTTCTTGGCAATGTGGAGGATGCAATAATGAGTACTATTTGTGATATCTGTTATTCGGTATAGTTTTCAGTCAGTGTACGGTATCTACTAATAGATTCGTGTGTTCGTGCAGCTCGTCACTCCACATGCGAATATCAAATTCGATCGTCCTGAGTTGTTCAAGGTAATAACTCGTTCGATTTCCCGGCTAACACTTCTCCAATCATCACATCAAAGTCCTTTCTGCTAACTCTTCCAAGTACGTTTGAAGTACCTTCTTAATATCTTGAAAGGATTGAGCGGTCCGGGGGATTGAGCGGAAAGCTAATTCTCCTAAGGTCAAAAGACAGATATGTTTGGATGTTTCTTCACTAGCTTGCGGATGCATGGCTAGAAAGTGTTCTAAGTGGACCCCCCCAGTAATCCAAGGCACATTGTTTCATGTCTTTTCTGTAGTTTCAATTCGAACTTGGGAAAGTTCTGTATCTCAATGATTTTCCTTCTAGTGTACCCTCCTGGGGGGACGTCTTTCGTCATAAAATTGTTAAAGCAGTTTTTAAAGCAGTTTTTGAAGCAGTTTTTGAAGCAGTTTTTGAAGCAGTTTTTAAAGCAGTTTTTAAAGCAGTTGTTAAAGCAGTTTTTAAAGCAGTTTTTAAAGCAGTTGTTAAAGAGAGTATGGCTTGAGTTTCGCTCAAAGGTACACCGCATATATTCCAAATCACCAAACCTTTACGTGAATCATGTGAATCATACCCATATGCGGCTATGGATAGAACACCTTTAAATATACCCCCACCGCCTTGGTCAAGGCTCATACATGTTGAAACGGCAGATCTTATGATCAAGCAAATCTTTCGTGTGCACTAATAAATTGCGGTACGGCTATATCGCCATGTTTGATACAACAAGCCACCCGGCTTAACTCAACCGCTTTAACTCAACGGGCTAACGGCAGGAATTTTTTTCTTGTTCAAAACCAGAATTCTTTTTATTCAAAATCAGCATATAAAGAATTTTGGGGCCCATAAAAAAAACTAATAATAAGTCTTCTAAGTCTTGTGCTCCCATAAGCACTGGGTGGAATATATAATCAACAAACTTTCGATAGGATTCCCAGAGATTTAGTACTGATTAATTTAAACCATACTAGCGACTCACTTGATATTATACCACTCCACCACTCGATCCCACCACTCGATCCCACTGCCATGAGTAGAGTATGGAGTAAGAGCAGAGAGTATGGAGTAAGAGTAGAGAGTATGGAGTAAGAGTAGAGAGTATGGAGTAAGAGTAGAGAGTATGGAGTAAGAGTAGAGAGTAGTGAATGTAGGGTAGTAGTGAATGTAGGGTAGTAGTGAATGTAGGGTAGTAGTGAGTAGGGTATAGAGTAGAGAGTAGTGAATAGAGTGTAGACTAGAGAGCAGAGTGTAGACTAGAGAGCAGAGTATGACGCACAGAGAGTAGAGTTTTTATGTTCTTTATAACGTGTGTTAACCTAATCTTGTATCCGTTGATGGTTTCTCAAAGAGAGGAACCAGAGTGGCATATATATCTTTGAGAGAAACGTAGCATCAAAAAATTCTTCACTAAAACAATGGTAAGAATTGTTCCAGAACATTCGAAAAGGGTAATCGATGCACGAAATGCCATGATGGCCGAAATGCCATGATACGCCGTTTGCAGTGGCAATTGCTGAGATCTTACATCGTAGGCTTCATAATGTCTCTATAGGTAGTATCCTACCTCTAATGGATCTAACAAGGGTATAGACTAGACTAAACATTAGAGTATAGAGTAGACTAGACTGGAGTGGACGGTGGAGTAGACTGTGGAGTACTTAAAAAATAAGATAGACCACGAAGTGTCAAAATAAGCATAGAGTAGAGTAGAGTGTGAAGTATGGAGAGGGTAGATTGTAGAGTATAGTGTAGTGTAGAGTATAGTGTAGTGTAGAGTATAGTGTAGTGTAGAGTATAGTGTAGTGTAGAGTATAGTGTAGTGTAGAGTATAGTGTAGTGTACAGTACAGTACAGTAGAGTAGAGTAAAGTAAATTACTTAGCAAAACATAATAATAGTGCCATATGGTAATAGTAGCGGAGTAAGAGCTGTCACATAGTATAGTAGCTGAAGTACAATAGCATTACATTACCCAAAATAGTAATATATACCTCGTATAGTACATGAAGTAGTGATTCAACTACAAAGGCATAATACTACATAGTGTAGTATAGTGTTAGATTCTTGTAAGTACGTTTATTACCTAATCGAAACTATATTCGTTGATGATTCCTCTAGTATAGTGTAGTGTAGTGTAGTATAGCAGTGGAGTAGTATAGTGTAGTGTAGTGTAGTATAGCAGTGGAGTAGTATAGTGTAGTGTAGTGTAGTGTAGTGTAGTGTAGTATAGTATAGTATAGTATAGTATAGTATAGTATGTTCTTAGAGTCTGGTTTATGATAGAGCATCTTGGAGTCTCAATGGTGTATGTGACGGTAGTATAGTACAGCATACTATAGTGAAGTATCCAATAGGTAGAGTAGATTAGATTATGATATGGTATAGTACTTGTATTGGTGTATGTATAGGCATTCGTAAAGATATGTGATAGATTCGTGTTAGAACGTCTGACTTTTATAGTTATTTGTATTGGTTACTATCATACACTATTAACACTATTGCTTAATACACTACAGTGTTGCTTAATACACTATTAACACTGTTGCTTAATACACTATTAACACTGCTGCTTAGTACATTATTATCTTTTAAGTACTAAATACTTTATCTCTATAGCTAATGGAAGATCTACTGAATAGGTATACCAGGAGTCATGGGTTCCTCCTTTTGGCCTATTTTGTGGATTTCGGTGGGACCTTTCTAAACTTAATTTGTGGTCATGACACTGGCATAATTTGGTTCCATCTTAGAAATTTGGGGTTCAACGAGTGCCGGTGGTTTCCTGTTGACCGAGATCTTTTTGAACTTTTGGGACTTTGGAACTTTGGAACTTTTGGAACTTTGGAACTTTTGGAACTTTGGAACTTTTGGAACTTTGGAACTTTTGGAATTTTGGATCTTTTGAAACTTTGGAACTTTTGGAACTTTGAAACTTTGGAACTTTGGAACTTTTGGAACTTTGGAACTTTTGGAACTTTGGAACTTTTGGAACTTTGGAACTTTTGGAACTTTGGATCTTTTGGAACTTTGGATCTTTTGGAGCGCCGCCTGGTGGGGTTCTCCTCATCCGCGTTCATATGGTCAGGACTAATATCAATATTTTTTTAGCGTTCGAAATTATAGTTATTCCGGGGATCACGGTATCCTTCGTGATTTAGTTTTTAGATCTGCTTCTCTCTGTCCTTTCTTGCAAACTTCTTTCAACCCGTACACCTCTAAAATTTGTTATCTCGTGGTTTTATCTCAAGAATCGTCCAAGAACCAAATCCACAAAGCTTCCCATATTGATAATACTAAGCTGAAACCATTGGAAACACCATCATGCATGTTTATGGCTTCATCAAATTATCACCAAATGGTTTATTCTAGGGCTGTATACGCCCCCCCTTGAAATCCGTGGATGCAGAGAGGCAAAGGGAATTGGGTCTCTTATATAGTTTTCCCCCGCTTTTGTGTGCATAATTTGCCACCATTCTGAAACAAGGGGGTGCTGCAAGAAAAAAAAAACAGTATATAAGTTCGCATATTTCCCACATACTTCGATCACCTCTTCACCTTACACAACACTTCACAATAGCTGTATGTATAAAGAAATCACCAGGTTTCGAGGTGAACAGACAAAGAGGTGAATCAGAAGTGAAACCCGCTTGAAACCGTGAAAACCATACTGGTAATAATACATTGGATACCTGAAAACCGTACTGGTAATAATACACTGGATACGTGAAATTCTCGTGAACAGCTGTGTAAATTGACGAGACAAAGATATGTTCATTTAGTTTACTTTGGTATGGCCCATACACTGGTTCTTATACCATGGTGACATTATTAGCCACCTGTTCCATTGCGGTATTGATAAACCCGTACACCCATATTAAGCTAAATTTACGGTCATGTTCTTTTTCTATGACTATGGTTTGTAAATTAGTTTAAATAACTATATAGTTAGTCTATAGTTAGTCTATAGTTAGTATATAGTTAGTCTATAGTTAGTCTATAGTTAGTCTATAGTTAGTCTATAGTTAGTCTATAGTTATTCTATAGTTACTCTATAGTTACTCTCTAGTTACTCTAATAATGTAGTAGTAGGGTTTAGTGTGGTTATAGTGGTTATAGTGGCTTGGAGTCCAGTAGGGTGGATACATGTGTGTGGTTTTTTTATTTTATTTTACATGGGTATATGAAATGAAGACTGCATTCAGTACTTCTATGGTACTGGAATAGGGGCTTTATGGAATGGGAGGGGAGGTGTATGGATTGGTGTTTATTGGTGGGGACGAGATCCGGGGTACCGGGGCCGAAATGCCTATTCCGGGGCTTATATCCATTTCCGACCTATGAACTCAGGCCACTTTCCCGTGTCCAAAAGATAATTGTTTTTCTCATTTCGAAAGGAAATGGGCTCATCCTGAATGTGAGACCTTTTTGGAGTCCCGGGAGACCGAAATTCAGTAGTAGCTAACAAAATATCCCCCCGTATCACGTGATGCACATATATAATCCGATGGCACTCAACAAACTCCTCACACCCTCAGACTCATAACCATTATAAAACGTAATCCGTTAAAAAAAAGAAATAACCCTGCATAGAGAAAAAACTCTTTCCAAGTGAATAACCCTTAATTTCACTCATGCGCTCATATTTCCGATTGGATCCTTGAACAATGGGATATGCCGGAGGTACGGGTGCACTACGTCGCACCATAAATATGAGCTGATCCTCTCCCTACCCCAGGTTTTTCTCCCCCAGCCACTCTTCCTCCAAAAATGGAACTCTCGAAAGAACAAAAAGACACATACGAAAAAGAGGGCATGCTCTGCATCCCCAACTTCCTCAATGCCCAAGAAGTGGCGCAATTGATGCAGGAATCCCATCGGTTGTTAAGCGACTTGGACATGGATTCGCACCCCAAGACGCAGTTCACTGTAAGTGAAGATGACCATGTGAGCGACAACTACTTTTTTGAGTCAGCAGACAAAGTATCGTTTTTTTTCGATACGGATGCTTTTGACGAAAAGGGTAATCTCCGGTTCCCAAAGGAAAAATGCATCAACAAAATCGGGCATGGATTACACATACTCAATAAGGTGTTTCTGGAAGTAACGTTCAAGACGCGCGTACAGAACATTGCACGTGACTTGAACTATACTGACCCCAGAGTACTTCAAAGTATGCTTATCTGCAAGAACCCCAAGCTTGACCAGAATACTGAGGAGGAGGCACGTGATAATGAGGTCCCTTCACACATGGATGCTACTTTTCTTTTCACCGAGCCCCAAACGGCAATTGGGTTCTGGTTCGCCTTGGAGGACTGCACAGTGCACAATGGTTGTCTTTCATACAGTCCTGGAACCCACAAGCAAGTGCCAATAACCAAGAGGTTTGTTCGGTTGAACGGCAGCAAATCAGAGTGTGGATTTATTGATTTGGAGCATGCACCCGTACCTCCGGACTCGGAAATCCCCGACTTCAAATTGATGGAGTGCAAGGCCGGGTCATTGATTCTCATCCACAACTCAGTTCTTCACAAGTCGGAGAAAAATGTGCTGAACAAGTCCCGGTTTGCATATGCGTTCCACGTGATTGACGGCACTGCCAAGTATGACGAGTTGAACTGGCTCCAGATTCCGGTTTCGGGGGGCACAAATTTCCTGAAGTTGTATAGGGACATACAGGACGCACAGGGCTCATAACTTGGGTTAATTCATAACTTGGGTTAGTTCATAACTTGGGTTAGTTCATAACTTGGGTTAGTTCATAACTTGTTCATAACTTGGGTTAGTTCATAACTTGGGTTAGCAGTGGAATGAATTGTACGGGTCATTCAGGGTAAGTAATAGTTAATCAGTTATTCCTCACAGGTACATACCATAGTATACAGGATACTAAAATGTACAACTAGTTTCTCCTACAGTGCTACTACGTATACTACTACGTATACTACTACAGTGCTGCTACAGTGCTGGTACTCATCGCTACATTCTACAGTACGCCATACTGTATATTTCATACGGGTAGTGCTCTACCCATACAGAGATTTACCTTCGCCTTTACTCCCAGCATAACCAAGATAAGTCGTCTCTCCTAGCCGTGGGAAAATACGTGCTCAATGCTCAGGTTTTATGGTACTCCACCATATGCTCTCCCTGGTACTCCACCATATGATCTCCCTGGTACTCCACCTTATGCTCGCTATGGTACTTCAATTCAAAGGAGCCCCCATTGGAATTAGACCTAGGAGACACCTCGGATACACACTGTCGTCACCATTACATTTCGATTTCCCTATTCGAATTGAATCACTCAATCGTGATCCTGTGGACATTACAGAAACGCTCAATTGCTTCTACATTACAATAAATGGGCCCACCAGGCTTTTTTTCGATAAAAATAAGACGTATTTTGACCGGAAACACAAGGAATGCGCTTCGAAGCTGACCAAAAAGTCTATGCCAAGCTGGGCATTAAGTCTCCATCGACATAAACTGCGCAATTGGTTTTCTAGACTTTCTCCCTACTTCCAATTCATGATTGGTGGCTGGGGGATGTTAGATTCCGTATGGGTAGAGTAGTGTATGGGTAGAGTAGTGTATGGGTAGAGTAGTGTATGGGTAGAGTAGTGTATGGGTAGAGTAGTGTATGGGTAGAGAAGTGTATGGGTAGAGGAGTGTATGGGTAGAGTAGTGTATGGGGAGAGTAGTGTATGGGTAGAGGAGTGTATGGGTAGAGTAGTGTATGGGTAGAGTAGTGTATGGGTAGAGTAGTGTATGGGTAGAGTAGTGTATGGGTAGAGTAGTGTATGGGTAGAGTATGGGTAGAGTATGGGTAGAGTATGGGTAGAGTATGGGTAGAGCCCTACTCATACAAGGATTGAGATCACGAGCCCAGTTAATCTCCGAGTCGGTTATCATAATTCGAAATATCTTATACTTATTTATTGAACTTGAAACAAGATACCTGATTAAGTAAGACAAAAGAGATACAGCAGTACCCAACTCACCACCCATACCATTAACGTTTAGGTGACAAGCATGCGTAGGGTAATTGTAGTACATTGTTATGTATTTGTATAGTTTAGTTTAGTATGGGTATTGTGGCAGTGTTGGTTAGTGAGTGTGCATATGTATGGTCTAGGGTGGAGGGAATGGTGCGTAGTCTTGCCTCAGTCTCTGGCTCTGCCACCATAAACAAGCAGTCACTGTAGAGTTGCAGTCAAGTGGTCCTTAATAACCGTATAACTCCAGGCATTACCAGGCATTTCCAGGAATTTCCAGGAATTTCCAGGAATTTCCAGGCATTCCTCAGGTAGTACATGCCTTTTAGTTCGCCGTTACTACGGGTTTCTCTTTTGCAGGGTATTTGAGTACGGCCAATTCCGCTTCCTAAGGAATTATCAACGAATATAATTTCAATTAGGCTTAAATGTACTAAAGAACATAACAATTTTAATTACTACTAAATGATTACTAGTAACTACTAGTAACTAGAAATTACTAGTAATTATTACTAACTACTATTAACTACTACTAACTGCTTACTACTAACTACTACTAACTACTACTAACTACTATTAACTACTATTAACTACTACTAACTACTATTAACTACTACTAACTACTACTAACTACTACTAACTACTACTAACTACTACTAACTACTACTAACTACTATTAACTACTACTAACTACTACTAACTACTACTAACTACTACTAACTACTACTAACTAGTAATTTCTAACGGCTGACTACTCCTACCGTTGACTTGTTGGGACGAAAATTGACTACAAAGTTAACACCATCTGGTCGAAATAACCGGTGTAGTCAGAATCAGGGACAGGCTCATGATGTCAAAGAACTGATTGTCTCGAACAAAAGTTGAACACGATTGGAGCACTGGAACAGAAGCAAAACACTATATATAATACAAAAAGACCAGAATAATAGAACAATAGACCACGGAATGGAACAAGACTAGATCACTGGATAAGTAGTCACTAGATAATTATTTCGTAAGTAGTCACTAGAAGTAGTTAGTAAGTAGTTAGTAAGTAGTTAGTAAGTAGTTAGTAAGTAGTTAGTAATTAGTTAGTAAGTAGTTAGCAAGTAGTTAGTAATTAGCTAGTAATTAGCTAGTAATTAGCTAGTAATGAGCTAGTAATGAGCTAGTAATGAGCTAGTAATGAGCTAGTAATGAGCTAGTAATTAGTTAGTAATTAGGCACCAGAATCAGACCTTATGCAGTTAAATACAATTCTAGCTTACTTAAGGGATACCCAAGATTGGTTCATAAGCATTATGAAAAAGTCTTATCCGGGCAGTAAAGTGAAGCTATATGCATTCAGTGATGCATCGTTTGCTAGTGAAGAGAGCCGAAAATCACGAACAGGTTTCATAGTATACGCAAATGGTACGCCCATATTTTGGAAATCTAAGAAACAGAGTTTTACAACGACTACTTTCGAAGCAGAGTACATGGACCTAAGTGCGACCATGAAAGAGGTCATCTGGACAGTGAACCTATTTGGGGAGTTCGGAATACAGACCGTGGAGATCCCAAAGACTTTGGTGGGCAACAACGGAGTGGTATTAACGATCAACGGGACCGGGAGCACCCAAAGCAAGAACAAGCACGTGGACATAAAAGAGAAGCATGTACAGGACAGAGTGAAAAGAGGTGAGGTAAGCATTGAGTATATCCCGACAGAGGACAACGTCGCCGATGCACTAACAAAACCATTACAAGCAAGTGCGTTCCAAAGACACCTACCCCTCGTAGAATCCAACAAGCACCACCATATTCGGTCCATCACTTCTAAACCCAACAACATCGAATCAATTAACTCAAGTTACATGATTCAGGGGAGTGTCAACGAGTACCTAGCATGTACGGAGGCGATGTACTTCGTAGAGGCGTTGGATGCGTTTGAGTGATGCACTATGGGCAGGTCACTTGTGGGTGAAAAGCTTTCACCCACTAGTAATTAGTTAGTAAGTGGTTAGTAATTAGTTGGTAAGTGGTCAGTAATTAGTTGGTAAGTGGTCAGTTAGTCCTAGGTTGTTCAGTAGCAGCAGTAAGCAGTAAGTTCTAAGTACTGAGTAGTATAGAGTGGTATAGAGTGGTACTGAGTAGTATGGAGTGGTATAGAGTGGTATAGAGTGGTACTGAGTAGTATAGAGTAGTATGGAGTGGTATAGAGTGGTATAGTACAGGTTAAGTAGAAACTGGAGAGTAGAGGACTACTATGATTTAAAGTATGAAGTAGCATACTATAGAGTAATATAATGTTAGATCCACCATAGGTAGTGCTCGACCTGTTGATGTATTTTAAGTCTACACCGTCCAACCCTAACAATGACCATTCCACAATGTGTGTTTGTCGCCATCTCTCGTCGTCATATGCTATGAGGACAATTTAGTCCAGATCAACCTTCCATGTTCCCAAATCCAATACTACACTTATTACATAAATTCCTCCAGATGATAATATAATACCAAGCTCTAATTATTCAATTTTGTTTATTACGAAGCTATTTACCAATCCCGTGAGGGATTCGAAAGGTCGTTGTCTTTAAGAGTTCATATTTTGTATTCAGAAACTCTTGATGACTTTCCCGAAAACAATGTGCTGGGGAAATTTTGAACATCCATGAAATGTTCGTCTCACATTATCCAAATGTCTGTTTCCAAGAAGTTCCCTTTTCTCCAATTCACTTAGAATTTTTTTTCCTTTTTCTTTTTCTTTTCCTTTTTCGTATTCCCCATTTTTCTTCAACCTTTTGGTCTAAAACCTTTTGGTCTAAAACCGGGTTGTTTTGTTGGTTCTTGGTGGAGGGAGGTCCTGGACCTAGGGAGTCAATGAGAAGTGAAATTGTGGTTCGAAGTCTAGTCACTATGAATATTAGAAATATTAGAACTATTGATTCCATATTAAGGTAGAATAGTTTTCTATTTCTTTTTTTTGATGTCTTTCTTTTAAAACTTCCGTGAAAGTTTGTTCAAGTGTCTGCTCTGAAGTTCTGTTCGTTGGAGTTCTGTGTTTTGGTTGTGTATTTGCCTTGTATTTTGGTTTATATTTTTCGTTGTATTCTTCTTTGTATTTTGGTTTATATTCTTCTTTGTATTTTGGTTTATATTCTTTGTATTTTTCGTTGTATTTTTCGTTGTATTTTTCGTTGTATTTGCTTTGTATTTGCTTTGTATTTGCTTTGGGGTTGTAGAAAAAAGTGGTGGTGAGAATAAAAAGGAGGGGGAGCCTGGGATTTATATAGTTCGCAGTTGAGCACAATGGCACAATGGCTGCGAAATCTGGTATGCGCATTTTCTGGTCCGACACACATAAAACCTTTGCAGTTTTGGCACATACAGTGTTTTTCAAAACTATTCAAACCAGCGCGACAAAATGATTCAAACTAGCGCGACAAAATGTTTCGTACCCCTTCACACAATCTTTCAAACCATATGGACAAGTTGTTGTATACAGGATAATAATGAAGCCAGTTCAGTTCCGTCCGGTTTTCACCCTTGATTGATACTGAAAGACTTCTGTCCCAAATGTAGTACGTATGAGGTAATACTCCAGATTTAAGGGGTGATTTCAGAATATTGAATTCTAATGAAAGTTGGTGTGAAACATTACGCCATTTTGTTTGAAACATTTTGTCACGCTGGTTTGAAACATTTTGTCACGCTGGTTTGAAACATTTTGTCACGCTGGTTTGAAACATTTTGTCACGCTGGTTTGAAACATTTTGTCGCGCTGGTTTGAATAGTTTTGAAAAACACTGTACCACATACCACATTGTCTCATAAATTTGCAGTATGATCAATTTCTTGATGATTTTACATAATGTAATTTCCATCCTGCACACAACACTTATATATTCTTGAAGAAAATTCTACAGTACTTGTATACCCCAGATACAAATTTTAGATTTTGACCACCAGTCAAAGTTCAAGCCTGCATATGAAGCATGAGGGTGGGTTGAATGTGGTAAACTCCAACCAGTTGTTTTCATTATTATTATTATTATTATTATGTTTTTTTTTCTTTTTTTTTGGCACCTAAAAAACTAGTCTTCCAATTACTGATCTGTATTCGGTCTCATCAAATGACTTAAAGTCTTGGGGGTCTGAATATCTCTCGGGCACTTTTTAGGTCTGCTGGTATATGAATAGTGAAAATGTATATGAATAGTGAAAATTTATATGAATACTGAAAATGTATATGAATAGTAAAAAGTTATATGAATACTGAAAATGTATATGAATACTAAAAATGACTAGCTCATTGCTTGATAATCGTGTATTCGTATTATCCTTTAGATGAAATCTAGTACCATCAATTCCCACCATGTGGCTTAACCTAGAAAATTCTGGGCATCTCCAATTACTGAAAGATAATCCACTATTATACCTATTACTTTTTGTTCCATTCTCAGGCTCATAGAAACATTTATACACTACTAAATTGGTGTAATGGTTAATTGGGCGGATTTTTAGGGGTTCGGCAGCTGGATAATTCCGGCCGCAACCCCCAATTCCGGCCAATTCCAGGCCAATTCCGGCCATTTCCGGCTAAGCTATTGCATACCATATCAAAATCAGTTCTCATAATTATTCATCATATTAGTATGTCAGAAAAAAATAAACAAGACAGTATGGTATTCTGTGTAATATCACTTCCATGATGATTATTGAAAAGCCAATCAGGATCAAAGACCGGTTGACTAGGCGTCCCCCTCGGTCAATGACTTAAATAGCCCGAGTTCCTCCTCCGGAGAACCATCGGCGAATAAAGGAATCCTAGTCCTTTACGTTGAACAAGAATCTGAATTAAGTAGTATAAGGTGTTGGTGGCTATAATAGAATTATAGGGTAATTAAAGAAAAATCAGGGCTCCTGACCATCGCTAAGTAGTACAGGGCTTCGAACCAACCCCACAACATTAGATTTAATACTCTTAACTTATGCTGATACAATTACGTTGATACAATTATGATGATTCAGCAGTTCAGTAGTAGCTAATCTGACCATATCAGATCACATAAATTTGGTTCTAACCAACACTCATAATGACTGGTCTGTTAGAGTTACTATTTACTAAGGATTGATGACCACATCGATGGACAATTTATGGGGGACGAATGAATGATACATGATATATGAATATAATAAAAATATGAATGATTATCAATGGAAGAGTATCTTTCTTTTTCCTATATTATAGTACCATGAATATAATGCTAGTACCACCAATGATTTGTTATTATGGATTTATCTCTTATATAGGTTCAACGTAGATGTCAATGTCTACTAGTAGGGTGCAGTAAGATCTATAGTGTTTAGTAGTATCCATTAGGATCTATGGTGTTTAGTAGTATCCAGTAGTATCCAGTAGTATCCAGTAGTATCCAGTGGTATCCAGTAGTATCCAGTAGTATCTATAGTGTTTAGTAGTATCTAGTAGGATCTATAGTATCTTTAATCTATTGTATAGTGTCTAGTGTATAGTGAGAATATCCGGGTGTAGATCTGGTATAGTATAGTACAGTAGTATAGTAGTATAGACTTCTGGAGTTAATATGACATAGAATATCATAATATAGTATTAGACAAAATCGTGTAGGCTTACCAAAAGGCTTGAAACAAAATCTAGCATCTGCCAGTTCTGGTGAATTTTGGGGAGGAAGAGCTTGTGGTTCAGAAGGGATCTTGGCCACCTTAAATATTCGTACTCCCTTTTCTCACCCCGCCTTGTTTTTTGGCAGCCATCAACCATACAGGAGCGGGGGTGTGCGGTGTGCGGTGTGCGAATATATAAGGCAGCGCCTTCGCCCTGTTTCCGAACCAAAATTTGAAGGAAAAAAGGCTGGTTAAAAAGAATGGTATTTAGTCATAGTAAAACAATCCACTAAATTCAGGATGTGATATTTTTTACTTTCTATTGGCTACTACGACTACTTCAACAGGGTACTTCAACAGGGTACTGCAACAGAGTACTTCAACAGGGTACTGCAACAGACCACTGCAACAGGGTACTGCAACAAGGTACTGCAACAGAGTACTTTAACAGGGTACTGCAACAGGCCACTGCAACAGGCCACTGCAACAGACTACTAGTACAGACTAACACTACTTAAGTAAGCAGTTTAAGAGAAAGCTCTGAAATATTAGAAAAACAAATTGATAGGCGGAAACGAACCAACGCTAAACAAGGCCATGTGTTGGGTGGCAGTTCCAAAGTTGACCAGCCCAAGGGTAAAGACGGTTCGGCAGCCAAATCAAGGTACAAGGAGCAGGTGAAAAAGGCCAAAACCAACAATTCAAAACTTAAGGCCATGGAGAAGATGTCTCTGCTGGACTGGTTGGCCCACTCGCCCCAGTCACAAGAGCCTCTGGACCCGGTTTACCTTGATACAAACCACACACACATTCTACAATATGTACTATGGCTTTGACATGGAGTTGGATGTGCTTTTGTTGCAGTTAATTTTGTTTGGAAAGGACCATGACGTGATCCCTCCTTACGTGGGGCGAATTTGCTTTCCTTAATGTGTCAAGTGCAGACATGGAACAACCTGGAAAAGACAATCTTCTTCGCTAGACAAATTGGGTAAAGGGAATTGTCAAAAAGACATCCAAAGTTTAGGAAGCCACCTAGCTATTCTCCAATTGGGGAAGACGAGACTGAACCAGCCACCGCAAGCAATTTCTCTACTCAAGCAATTGACAGTTTTCCTTGAACCAGTTTAATACAAGCTGTGTGGTGATATGTATCAGAAGTTTCAAAGCATCTCAAATACTCATTATACCTTGATTCAAATAGGGTCAAAAATAGGTCTGTTCAGCTTCCACCATTTACCTTTTACATGCACTACATTTTACATGAACTATATAAAACCTCATATGTCAGCGGGGAGGTGAACAAATGGTATAGCTATTTCTACACAAAAAAAAAAGAAAAAAAAAAGAAAACAGATGTCACGATTGATAGCTATATCTAGCTGGTTTATAGCTATGACAATTTAGTCTAGTTTAGACTTACTGGTGTTGACTCAGTTGATAGTTTGGACTGATTGACGCTGACTAGTAGCCTCAACTAATAGCTTCAACTAGTTTAACTAGTACACAGCTTTAGTGAGGTCTCTGATATCACAAGTGAGCTGGTGCAAGAAATCAACCATATCCAATTTCTTGTGGAACACGGCCAATGCAAAGCGGGCCACTTGGCTATCCAGATGCTCAAGCTTAAACACCTGGTAGTCCAAGAGAATGGCAATCAACTGACGGATCTTCTGTCTCTTGTACTCCCGAATATCCTTCTTCTTAAGGTTATGATAGACGTTCTTTTTTGCCTGAAGAACTGAGGTTGGTTTGACTGCTTTGGTGTAGCTTCTGGCTCTACGCTGGATAGTCTCAAGCAGTTCCTTGGCATTGGAGCTTTTCAGCCCATAGATGAAGCGTTTGGCGGGCGCAGTCAAGTTGGTCACCATCACATGCCGTGCCCGAATACGGTTGGCCACTTTACTAATAATCCTAGGTTTTCTAGAAACCCGAGCCTTTGGATTCATGAGACAATTCTTATTTATTTAGTGAGTCAGTGTTTCAGTTACTTAGTATTTTAGTTCGTCAGTCAGTCAGTCAGTCGACAGTTACGTTGCAGAGACGTGTTTTAGACACTTGTTTCACTAGTTCAGCTACTTGATTCAGGCACTTGTTTCACTTGTTCAGATACTTGATTCAGACACTTGTTTCACTTGTTTCAGACACTTGTTTCACTTGTTTCAGACACTTGTTTTACTTGTTTCAGACACTTGATTTACTTGTTTCGGTGGTTGTTTCTGTGGTTGCTCAGTCAATTGATCAGGTTTATTTTAAGTACCAATATTCCGTCAGTTATGTGCAGTCAATGTTGCAGTCTCTTCTAGTCTAGTCGTTTTAGTCTATGATTAGTTGGAAGATTGTCGGAGGAGCAAGTTCTAGCTATGGTTGAGGACACAGAAAAGAGTGGTAGGAGTGGTGGCTGCGAAACATAAGTCTGAGGCCCATTTTTTTCGCGCACCCCATTTCGCACCCATCTCTAGATTTGTCAACTATAGTACCTAGCAGTACCTGTTCTAATACCTCACTGAGAGAATAGCTCGGATTCATCCCTCATAGGGTACGGTCAGCTTAGGGTTAAATCTGTTTACGTTTTCTTAGAACTCTCTAGGGGAGATCCCTTGAGATAATTCAGTGAGAAACATTTCTGTAACAAATATATATTCAATATCTAGTCTGTAATGAGAAGTTAGAATAAAGGTCCTTGGAGAGAAAGAAATATGTAAAAAATTCTTTCTTCTCATATATATATATATATATATATAGGAAGAGGTCGTGCAAGTTCAATAAGTAGAGCACAACTGTAAAACTGGGAACGGCTGTTTAGGACAGCAGTCAAGGGAAATGAAAGCTTGTGACCTATGGGTATGCCTGATACGATGGAACCCTAAGTTCAGGCCACTTAGGTGTATATACTGAATATTCCCCTCATATCACAACAGTACCTAGCATTTACGGAGTCAAGGTACTTGGTGGATATGTTATATGCTGACAAGTGAAGAGCTATGTACAGGCCATAGAGTTGAGAAATATTCCTAGTCCTCAGTAGACATCAGTACCTCTACACTAATTAATATTAGTGGGTCTGGTGTCGGGAGTCATCTTGGTATGTCCTCCTATTGGGGGTGGATAGATTTTTAGTGGTGTGTACATTTTTAGTGATGTATAGATTTTTAGTGGTGTATGGATTTTTAGTGGTGTATAGATTTTTAGTGGTGTGTACATTTTTAGTGGTGTACATTTTTAGTGGTGTGTACATTTTTAATGATGTTATAGAATAGCAGGGGCTTGTACTTTTATATTGGGGTGAACCTTCACATGACCTCAGTCACGTGAGTGAACTCAGTCACTTGAGTGACCGCGTTCTCTTTGTTTATGGAGGTCACCCTATTATCAAGGTGAGTTATATACTTTAGGCATTTCCAATTATGAGTCCTTGGAGTAATTTGTACACCCTGAATTATTCGAGGGTTAGATGCTATACTGGCTATAATGTCACTTAAAAATATACTTGTATTGACTTCCACGACAAGTTTTTTCTCCATTCAACTATACATTGAGACTATACTTGAAAGGGACCCCCACCTACTGAAACATCAACAGGAAGATATTCTTCACATGCCAAGACCAAACTCGACATTTTCGCTATTTAGTGTTTCAGAACGTGATTCTGCCTGGGATATACTTTTTTCCGTTTCTTTGTCCGGCATGAAAACATCCTCGTTTAACTCCCCACAATGCAAACTTACTCTGTTCTATGACATTTCCTTGTAGGCCTCGTCGATCTTTTTCTTGGTAAGGCGCAATATCTTTGGGGATTGTTCCGACGGCATACCTTCTGCGGAGTTATCACTAGACTTTTCCGTTTGTTCAAACTCTCCCGTTCGAGATAGGATCCATTGCCATAATTCGGCACTGCTGCTCATCCTCTCGTTTTTGTTTTGAAGCGGTGTTTCAATTGTTTGGGTAAGGTAGTATCGGTTGTCATTGATTTTGACAGTCAGACGTGATCCTGACCCCAAAACAATGTGGTTGCCTCTTGCATCAGTTAATTTCAACAGGTCTCAGGGTGACCGCGGTCTCAGGGAATCATGAAGCAGCTGCAGCTCCTGTTTCTCAACACTCCCTCTGAAGATTGACACCAATATCATTAACCTTCGTAACTCAGTAGGTATTTAGGTATTTCTCACGAGATGTTATATCAATGCATCTATAGTTAATTCCAGCATTAATAAAATAGGACAATCATTTGGTGAGTCACGATTCTTTGTTTCATGAGTTTAGCTCTGACTATGATGTGCTTATATCCTTCGAACCTGACGGTTATGGATGTACTTTAATTATCCATGGTAGTTAACCTAGTAATTTGGTTTAATAGTTAACCTAGTAATTTGGTTTAATAGTTAACCTGGTAATTTGGTTCAATAGTTAACCTGGTAATTTGGTTCAATAGTTAACCTTCATCAAGTTCTCAATCCATAGTGACTCAAGTGTAGTAATTTGAGCATCACTTAAGAGTATAAGTGCAACTAATTCAGAATTGAGTAATGAGACTTCAACTATTGTTTGCAATAACAATTTCCATAGAACAATTTCCGTAGAACAATTTCCTTAGAACAATTTCCTTAGAACAATTTCCATAGAACAATTTCCATAGAACAATTTCCATAAAAAAATTTCCACAGAACTGACAAGTGTCATACACTATGGTCATAAAAAAATTTCCACAGAACAATTTCCTTAGAACAATTTCCATAGAACAATTTCCACAGAACTGACAAGTGCCATACACTATGGTATATCCTTAGGATTTATTGACTTTGGTCGTTGGTTTTAAAGGTACGCTGACATCCGAATTAGCCCTAGCTTGACATTTGACGTCAATTGACATATGTGTGTTCATATGTTAGGTTGATATTGAGTAATAAGTCCCTTCATGGCTGCCAGTAGCAAGTTGTCAACAAGTACTTAGCATACTCGGAGTCAGAGTACTTTGAGGATGCGTTGGATGCAGGACAGTGACGAACCGTGTGCAGGTTACCAGTGGGTGAAAAGTCTTCACCAGCCTGACACGTTGTATACAAGACAGGGATACGCCGTGTGCAGGTTCCTAGTGGGTGAAAACTTTTCATCAGCCTCGCACCGACTAATCTACTTTGGTCTTGTAAGGTCTAACTTACATATCCCTGTATATCAATACATATACTGAAAAACATAGGCTGAAACAAGTCGTTCCCTAAGGAGCAGTTTTAGGTCAGCTGGTAAATGAATACCGTCAACTGGCGAGCACCGAGCTTGAGAATCGCTTATTAGTATAATCTTCTAGATGAAATCTGGTACCACCATTTCCCATCCATGTTGTTTAGCAGTACTCCCAGAGCTGAACAAAGATCATCATCAAGTCCTCAGACCACTCATCCATTTTGTCCGTGACAAACTTGGCCAGGCAGTATAAGCCCGTGAGGATCTCGAGTCCCGTGAGTCCATTGGTGGTGATATCCTGCGTACTAGTATCATACTGAGCCTCTCCTAATTCTTTCAATTGAAAGCTGCTGCTCATCTTTCTTTCATCTTAACCCATTTTGAAACTGTTTCCAAATAATAGTACCCAACAAAAGTTGGTTTGCTTCTTCTGTCAACGAGAACCTAGCATGTACGGAGACGAGGTACTTCGTGGATACGTTGTATGAAGACCATTGCTAGACAATTAGACAATAGGACTGTGCAGACCTTGAACAATAAGGCTGAGCAGGCCTTAGACGAGCGGAAAAGCATAAGAGGAGTTGGGCCCCCTGGCTTAGGACTTCGGTCTTGTAAGGTACAACTTACATATCCCTGTATATCAATATATATACCACAACATAAGTTGAAAGCTTCTGAATAATTGGTTTGCTTCTGAGTTTGTTTGCTTCTGAGTTTGTTTGCTTCTGAGTTTGTTTGCATCTGAGTTGGTTTGCTTCTGACAAATGCATGTGTTTATTGGCAGTTTTGTAATTCCACATTACGCTAGTTAGTAATAACTTGTTTCCAGACAATCAGAGCTTGCTTTAGACCGTATAGAGCTTGTTTCCAGGGGAGGTTTCCAGGGGTGGCTTGTGCAGGATATAAAGGAGGAAGATTGTTTGGTAGGTAAAAAGGTGGGGGAGGGAGAGAACTAGAAAATTCTAGATCAACGGTCAAGACACATATTTACTCTGGAACCAACTTTAAGCTTTTAAGACGAGCTCAGTACTTGTCTCAAATAAGTACCTTTGTCAGGCTTACCGTTAAGGAAAGCTGTCTTTCACTTCCATTTCACGATGGATACAAGTTCAATGATAATCCACATATCCTGTTAGAGGATGACTGGTTTGAATGTTTCTTCAAAGTCAATGCTTTCGCTAGTGTATGGTCTGTGACATCTAATCTTGCTTTGAACTTGTAATCTTGCTTTGAACTTGTAATCTTGCTTTGAACTTGTAATCTTGTTTTAAACTTGTAATCATCTGAGAATTGTGCAAACCCATACAACGCCCTATAGTTAGACAGCAGAAGGACAGAGCTCGCTGGAAAAAGAGTTAGCTTTTCCTCATGTGCCTTCGTCTCAGCATTGCATGCCTCTTTTGGTAACGAAGAACCAGTAAAAAAGAACCAGTAAAAAAGAACCAGTAAATAAGATCCGGTAGTCTGACCCACTGCGTCTCAGCGAATGATTGTGTAATTAATGTGAAGAGTCGGTACGTGCTCCCACCCGCGCCACCACTGTATGGTGACCTTTAGGTGGGAGGTTCCCTAGGAAAGTGAGTAGGAGAATCAACATTGGTATTCTGTATCTCTCTAATAACCAGGAAGATATCCTCCAAGGTTCGATAGACGTAACCTTCAATCAGTCCAAGTCGGATTGTGGAATTTTGCTGACCAACATCATCAAGAGGATATTCAGCCATTCTCCCTCGAGAGGTAAGAATACCAATAGTCGAAGAAACGACTAAATAGATATGTCTGTCTTGGGGTACACTCAGAGGCCTGCGTTTGGCCGAACGGAGACATGAGGGTCCCACCACTGTTTGGGCAACCAACATAAGCGACCAGCAGATCGTGGGAATTGCTGTATACCAATTGATTTTTTTCTTTTCTTTTCTTTTCTTTTCTTTTCTTTTCTTTTCTTTTCTTTTCTTTTCTTTTCTTTTCTTTTCTTTTCTTTTCTTTTCTTTTGTGATTGTCTTTGTCATATACTTATCAATGGTTCCTCCCTGGAAGGCTTTTGGGGTCCAAATTGAAAGGCAAGAGTTCAACTTTTGTGCCGAAACTTTACTTCCAACTTTTTATGTGTTGACGAGGATTGCAAAGGTCACATCCAATATTTTTATGGCTTGCGGTTTTCATTTCACAAAATACTTATTGAGTCTTATGCTTCTTTAACTTTACCCATAAAATTGAAGGACCACAGGGGCAGCCCGTTGAGAGATGCTTACGCCACGTTATCTTCCGACCAAGAAAACGATATTATTGTGAATGAGGATAATTCACCAGATGCCGAGGATGCCCAGGATGCCGAGGGTGCTGATGGAAATGATGTCAAGGTCAAACTCTTTGGAAGAGGCCGTTGGTCTTCGGACTGTATCTTGGTTTTCTTGTTTTTCTCCGATCATAGAATTTAGTTACATGCAAACGCAAAGTTACCTATTTGATTCTATTCCTCCAATGGTATGTTGCTACCATCCAAAGACCATATTGTAGTTACGAATGTCATTAGAAATGGGTCTTTTTTTTGCCTTGACACTTATTTTATAGCCAGTAGAGTAGTTAGGAGTATATAATGGTATAGTAGTAGTTAGGAGTATATAATGGTATAGTAGTAGTCAGTAGAGTAATAACAGTATAGGAGTAGTTAGGAGTATAATAACGGTATAGTAGTAGTCAGTAGCATAATAAAGGTATAGTAGTAGTCAGTAGCATAATAAAGGTATAGGGGTAATCATTAGTCTAAAGGTGGTGTAGTCAGTGGTATAACAATAACATGGGAGTTGTCAGATCCACCATAAGTAGATCACTACCTATGGAGGTATTATGAAGTCTCTCTTCCCGATCCTAACTAGGGCTATCGCAAATATTGCAACTGCTGTACCACGGAATTTGGTTATCGCCAATGATGGGCTGGTTTCGAAGATGCCAGAACAATAACACGTTTCTCTTCAATATTGTTATATAAATCGCACTGGTTCCTCTTTCTGAGGAATCATCAACGAACAAAATAGATAACATAGTACATGACTTTCAACAAGATTCTAACAGGAGTTGTATAAAGTAGAGTAGTCAGTGGGAAGAAGGCTGAGTAGTCAGTAGGATAAAGGCAGAGTAGTTAGTAGGATGACAATAGTAGAGTAGTAGTCACTGGAGCACTTTGTTACCTGCAGTGAAGTCGTAGTCGTTTTTCCTTGGTTCTTCCATCTGGACTTCATTGAAAAAACATCTTTTCGAGGCTTCCTAATTGGATGTACTTCAAGTTACTTGCTTCGATGAATAACCTGAACATTGACCAAATGACCAAATGACCAAGACATCCAAGATTTGGAATGCTATCATCATATCAATGTACCGAGAGCATTATCTCTCGATTGAACAAGTCCAAAAGTTAATCTACCAAACGGCCTACGCCCAAAGAATAACTCCACAGTTATCAAAGACTCAAAATTCTTTGTTTCACACGAAGATGATATGTTCAAGACAACGACTGTTAATGACGACTCCGAAGCGCAAAAGAGAATATTTTTCTTTACACCCAAATCGCTAACAATCTAATACATAAATTCTCTAATATATAAATTGTCTAATACATAAATTGTCTAATATATAAATTCTCAAATTGTTAGATTCAAGATGAGTGGAATACAACCCATATAGGGATCGAGCTCACGTGCTCAGTTAACCGGGAACCCACGCTACTATACCCCCTTTGGTTTCACCGTTACTACTTCCGCTTCATAGTCTCCCCACTTCCATCCAATCAGATGGTGGACTTCACTTTTCAAGCGACATGCCCCAGTTCATCTTGACTGATCTTGCTGTGGGCTCTGATCTTTCGGTTACCCAACATCAGCAATCGAACAGCCTTGGGAAAAGTCGGAAAAAATTGATTAAGACTTATTTTCGCCTTTCAATCCATCATAAGCAATACTGGCCGTCTTGCCTAGCCGTGGGAGAATATGTGCTTAATGCTCAACCTTCCAAGTTGATCGAAGGGTAATCTCCATTCGAATTAGACCTTGGATACTTTCCCTCGGCACGCTTACACTTCAATTTGCCCGTTTCAATTTCCCCGTTTCGATTTCCCCGTTTCGATTACCCCGTTTCAATCCCTCCACCGTGATTCTATGGACATTGCAGAAATGCTCGATCGCATCTACACCACAACCATCGCGGCCCACAAGGCTTCTCCTCTTTTCGAGAAAGCTAAGGATTATCTTGACGGGAAACACAGGCATATTCGGCTACAAGCAGGCTAAAAGTCTATGTCGACCTAAACTGTTCAACCAACCAATTTTCCAGACGCTAGGAATCCCCAAAAGCTCGGTTCGAAGCCCCCAGGACCTTACGAAATTGAGAAAGCAGAGATACCTGTCAATTATCAACTTGTGAAGCCATCACAATACAAAGACAGAAATGGTTTCTAAATCACCCAACTACGCCCACAAATGACAATTCTTGATGAGTACTTCACACTTTTCTGGTGCACCTCTCTGGCAGCATCTGTCACAACGCGAAACGTTTCATAATTATTTGTTTCTGTATTCCTGTGGCCTGATACAACTAAAGCTTATTTGCTACACAGCACTCGGAATCCGGTGTACATTGTCTTCTATTTTTAAGGTCACTCCTCAATCAGCGAACAATAGGTCATTTTGAGTCTTCAGTTATTCCGGCCTTCTTTCTCAACTCGGAGTAATTCATTCATCATTAAAGCGCCTTGAGCGTACGACATAATCTTAGAGGCGTACAAAGCCTGTTCCAAGTCATCGACAAATTTTTGCTTGTCGGCGATTGGAGATTCGTTAACAACTGGACCTGGACCCTGTCAAGACCTCAGAAGCTTTTTGTCTCTCATCTTTGATGGCTGACAAGCATCTAGCGAAGACAGCCTCACCAACTAAGGTAACAGGCATACCCAAATCCAAAGCGTTAATTTCAGTCCACTTTCCGGTACCTTTTTGTCCAGCGGAATCCAAGATCTTCTCCACCATAGGCTTTCCATCAGTTGGGTCGTCGAAGTACATAATGTCTCTTGTGATTTCAATCAAAAAAGAGTCCAAAACACCCTTTTCTATGAGTTGTATCAGATGTATGAGTTTTATACTCCAACTATTACTTGCGTATTAGGATGAATTATTACTCCAACTATTACTTGCGTATTAGGATGAATTATTACTCCAACTATTACTTACGTATTAGGATGAATTATTACTCCAACTATTACTTGCGTATTAGGATGAATTATTACTCCAACTATTACTTGCGTATTAGGATGAATTAATACTCTAACTAATCTAACCGATAGTCTAGTATAGCCATCAACCCTACAGTGTTAGATCCATAGGTGGTCGTCTACCTATTAAGGTATTTAGAAGCCTCGCCATCCAATCCTAGAATTGGCCATGCCATATTGGCCCAAACTAATATTAGTATCTGCTGGTGCGACGACTAAGACCAATCACCGCTATTATCCTGGTGAAAGGTTTCCCTGTAAGCACCTAAAAAAGACTGGTAAATGGTAGTGATACTATGGAGGCAGCTTGGTAAGGATCTTCTCTTTGCTCATTTTTTATATCCTGTGTATTCTCTTGGTCTCTAATCTCAATCTATATAGATATATATATACTCTGTACCTGTACCGTCTTAAGTCCATATCTTCCAAATCTCTCATACTACTCTATTGTATAGTAAGTAGTCAGTAGTAGTAGTGGTAGTCGGTAGTCAGTAGTAGTAGTGGTAGTCAGTAGTCGGTAGTCAGTAGTCAGTAGTCAGTAGTAGCAGTAGCAGTAGCAGTAGTCAGTAGTCAGTAGTCAGTAGTCAGTAGTCAGTAGTCAGTAGTCAGTAGCAGTAGCAGTAGTCAGTAGTCAGTAGTCAGTAGTCAGTAGTCAGTAGTCAGTAGTCAGTAGTCAGTAGTCAGTAGTGATTCATAATTCAGTAGGTTGAACCAACACCGGTCTCAAACGCTATACAGAAAGGTCCGAATCAGGGGAAGTGGAGGAAATTTTGGGACACAAAGGGGTAAGTCGTGGCTATGTTTTAGCTGTACGCTTCAAAATTTCTATACATCATCTGAAAGGCGAAATTAGTACAGTACGAGCTAGACATTGGCTTACAACCGCTCCACAGCTCTACCGGGATTAGCTCAGAAACACGGTCTTCTGACCGCCAATTAAATGGACTCGTGGCTGGGGGGATGTTAGATCCAAGATGGGTGGAATTCAACCCATATAGGGATTGAGCTTACATGCCCAGGTAATCGGGAACCCATGCTACTATGTCCCTTTCTGGTTCGCCGTTACTACACCCCTTCGGCTACCTTCGGGCAGACTACTTAATGGCGGCCGATTCCTCTTGCTGAGGAATCATCAACGAATATAGTTTCGATTAGGTAATAAACGTACTTACAAATGTAACACTAATATATAAATTATGTAACACTAATATATAAATTCTCTAATATATAAATTCTCTAATATATAAAAAGGGTATTTGAAGGACTGTGAGATACTTACTACAGAAAGGGGATTAAGATTAGGAGGTTGAGGACGAGACACTACGTTCTTGTCCCAACGCATCTTCAGACCTAAGTGCGTTAGATGCTGGAAGACCAAATACACAGCAGAATTATACTCGCAGTGAAGAAACGAGCAACATAGACCACTCTTATGCTAACACAGACGACGGATTGTCTGCGTCAAACACCACTCGAAATCAGGATTATGTCGGTGAGCGTGAAGCTCATACTCCGGAAGATGACGTCTGCACAAAGCCAAACGATTAGCAACTCAGTGAGCGGAAGACGTTTGGCGGCCTCTCCGATCAACTAGGACACCGCGGAGTAGAGCTGTCTACCAGGAGGGAACAACGAATGAGGGGGAGAATTGTGCGGTACACACCAAAGATCATCCTAAACAACTCGCCACTCCAGGGGGGGAGTCCATCTCATTCAAGAGTATATCTCAACTTGAATCAATCAGAAGAATTTGCTTTGACTTGAGCGACTTCGAAAGAAGAAGGACATAGAACTGGCGCGGTGGAGACAGATGGATTTAGGTGATGAGTTGCCGCTGATTGATTGATCCGTCAAATATTGATTGGGTACTAAAAATAAATTCCATAAAATATAAAGCCTCTAATTTCTTCACATTTAAATATATATCTAGATATACCAAAGTCGCACTGGAAGTTCTTGGACTGGAGTTAAGAAATGAATGAGGGAGGGAATTTGCAGCCACGATACTGCTCACGTGACCACCCATTTTTTGCCCCTCGTCTAGACCCATAACCTACATCCACATCCACATCCACCCTTAAAACCATAAGCTAAAATTTGCTATACTCTCCATATACACTCCCCAACCACTCAACCATTTCTATCTCTAATATGTACCATTTCCGTCTCTTCCAGTAGTTATGTTCGTCTAGGGAGTTATGAGTGCTGTGTGCAGTCGCAGCGTGTACCCCTTATCTTATCTGGTGCGCCACTATCCCCTAATACTACTATTCTTTCTACTCACACACTTCTACTCAGCTTCAGCTAAGCTATCACCCACCAAAAAAACATCACGTGAACCACTGCCCACGTTTTTCTTTTTTTATTACTCAATTAGGAAGTTTTTTTTTTCTTTGCTACACTGGACTCCTTTGATACCCGTCTGCACTATCTCCCGTCCCGTCCCCGTGATCCAGTACTTATATACCCCCTAATGGAAGCCGCAGACTCTTTAGTTGACGAGGACAAAAGAGTGGTTCTTTTAGGCGACACTCCCGTTTCGATTGGCCGGGCCTCCGATCGTGTGCTTGAACGGACTGCCAAGACCTCCAATTTGTACCTTACAAACTCCCACATTTCCAAGGAGCACGCCCGCTTACTTTTGCAGAACGACGAGGTTTTGATTGAGGACTTGAACTCCAGCTTTGGCACTGTAAAGAATGATGACCTTCTTATTCCCTTTAACCGCATGCCGTTGAAGGAGGGCGATATCTTAGGATTCGTTTTGAACCGCTCCTTGTCGTACATTCTGACCATGAGGAATAATAGAGGACTCCTGAAGACGGTGCCGTTGTCGATGTTTCTGAAGCCAAAGATCCAGGTGGAATTCAAAGTTACCAAGATTGACATCAACTCCCGCTCCATTGTGTTGGAACGTCTCTCGTGTGAGTCGCTTGCGCATGGTGCTCTTACGAAAGAGTATGTTTTGACGGGAGACTCGCCCAATACCATCCTGAATGAGGACGCTGCCGACAAGAATGAGCTTTCCAGCATGTCGTTTTCTAACTTGTTGAACTCAGATTCTTGCCAATGTACTGATGTCAGTGATTCCAATGGGCCCCAGTGTGGTGCAGACACTAGCCTGTGTCAAGTGAGGGGCGAAGATCAAAAGGAATCGTTTCAGTTTACTGACTCGGAAGCTGAGTCTACAATGAGTGAATCAGAAGCATCCAATTTGCATGCTGATGAAGACTCACTCCAGAATGCTTCCGATGATGACCTGGCTGTTTCAGATGACTCCGAGTCGCAGGTTTCAGACTCCGCACTGCATGTTTCAGATGACGAGTCGGAAATCCTCGTGAACTTGGGACCTGATCTGGACTTTGACGAAGACAAATCCGAAGTTCTCGTCAACCTCATTGAGTTTGACAATGATCATTCCGATGATACCAAAATCGGCGACTCCGAATTCAGCTGCCAGGACACGTTGTTATCTGCAGTATACCTGGAAGACGAGAAGATTTACGATGAAGAGGAAGAGGAAGAGGAAGAGGAAGAGCTAAGTGAAAATGAAAGCGACTCCGACGAGGAAGTAATCGACTTCAGCGAGGAAGATGTTGATCAGGCCTCATTTGCCAGAGGGGAAATTGCACCCAATCTTGTGGTTGACCAAGTGTGGGAAAAGAAGTTGGCTTGGTGCCCCGTTGAGACCCAAGAAGTCCTCTCTGCTGAAGTGACTTTCTCCCGCAAAAGAAGGCACGAGGAAGTGGAGTTCAGCATGGAGAGTGCGTTGGCCCCTCCAGCCAAAAAGAAGCGGCTCAACGGCATCCTATGGGAGGTTGGCAAGGGCGCCATGTACGTCACAGGCACGCTTATGGCGTTGGTGGCCTACGGAGGCTACTTGGTCAACAACAAGATGTGAGCGACCATGTGTTTTTGTTTGATTGCTTTTTATTGATTGCAAAAAATGTCTAGCACTTGTAGCTCCAGCTCTATTTTTGGCCTATTTGCCAGTACTTCTATTGTTTTCCCTGCATGTTGTTCATCTGCGACATCATGGGCAGGTTCATGAGCTGCTGCTGCTGCATTGCCGGCAGAGATATCATTCCATTCTGCATGATCTGTTGCTGCTGCTGCTGCTGTTGTTGTTGCTGCTGTTGTTGTTGTTGTAACTGTGGCAGGAGATGATTCTGGAGGTTCTGTTGTCCCGAGGGTGTGGTAGCATTAGCCCCAGCCTGGCCATTATTCCCTGCTGAATTGGGCTGTCTCTGCATGGCCTGTCTCCTCTGCTGCTGAAGGGCCTGGAATTGACGGAGCCTCTGGAAATAAGTGGGGAACCGTTGTAAGAGTTGCTGCTGGATATGCTTGGCTTGTTGGATGGCTTGCTGGTGCTGCTGCGGTGTGAGCCTGGTACGATTAGGAGCCATTCCAGTGTTCCCCATTTGGACAAGAGCATTCATACGGGTCTGCAATTGGCGGAACGTGTGCTGTTCTTGTGGGGTCAACGTCATTTGGAAGATCTGCTGCTGCTGCTGCTGCTGTATGGAAGGTTTCTGGCCCGTTTGGGTGCCGGGCCGTCCTGCACTTTGCGCTTGGGCCAGTCCGGCAGAAAGTGGGCTTTGGGCTGCTACTAGTGATTGGGCCAGACCTTGGCTGGACATCTGCGGCGTGGCTTGGGCTTGGGCTTGGGCCATTGGTTGGCCGGTTTGTCCTGCATAGTTCATCATGTGGGGCACTTGTTGGATCTGAGGCGATGATAAAGCGGGGGCCATTCTGTTGTTGATGTTTCCATTCATGTTGGGGGTTCCCATGTTGGGGGTGCCGACATTGGAGTTGCTTTGTGAGTTGGCCATTTGTGGTGTACTATGCACTGATCCATATTGGTTTTGAGCCCCGATCTTCTGCCTCTTGGCCTGGAAGTTTTGCTGCTGCTGCTGTTGCTGCTGCTGTTGTTGTTGCTGTTGTTGTTGCTGTTGTTGTTGCTGTTGTGGTGGTGGTGGCGGTTGTTGTGGCGTTTGTTGTTGTGGTGGCGGTTGTTGTTGTTGTGACGGTGGTTGTTGTTGTTGTGACGGTTGTTGTTGTTGTTGTTGTTGTTGTTGTTGTTGTTGTTGTTGTTGTTGTTGTTGTTGCTGTTGCTGCTGTTGTTGTTGCTGCTGCTGTTGTTGGCGTAACTGCTGCTGACGAGCTTGTTGAATTTGGTACTGTTGAGCTCTTAAACGACTGGCTTGCTTGGCCAACTCTTGCTGCTGAGGAGTTTGGTTTTGTTGGTTTTGCATGGGAGTTTGGAGTGACGATTGGAGTTGGTTCTGAGAATTGATCTGGTTTTGCGAATTGATCTGGGTCTGCGCATTCATTGCATTCTGTGGACTCATTTGGGTCTGTGGACTCATTTGATTCTGAACGCTTTGGCCCTGCATTTGTGGACTGTGAATAGGCATTTGGGCCTGTACCCTGCCGTTGACGTTGGGCGAGCTGACTGCACTGCCGTATTGGGGCATCATTCCCATTTGGGCCAGTGCCAGTCTCTGGTTCCGTTGTGCTTGCATATTGGAGATCCGTTGCTGTGGGGTCATGCTGCCTTGCTGGAGCTGAGGCAGGTTCTGGAACCCCACGTTTTGGAGTGGCTGGCCTTGCACATTCAACTGCTGGCCTTGCACATTCATCTGCTGGCCTTGGGCCCCGGAAAACTTGCCCTGGAACTGGGAGTTTTGGGCGGGGAATTGTGGGCTTGCTGACTGTTTTTGGAGCTGGAACCGAGCATTGGCTTTCTGGAGGTTTTGCTGCTGCTGCTGCTGTGGAGTCTGCTGCAGTTGGGATTGTGTCTGTACCTGGGCCTGTGCCTGCTGAGCCGGCTGTGTCGGTGCAGGTTGCTGCTTGAAGGTTCCTCCAATTGACGGATTGTTGGAGACTAAAGGGTTCTGAGCCTGGGCCGCCACGGCTGCTCCGGCTTGCGCCTTTTGGGTCTCCTTCCGTTTCCGAATCTCCTCGATGAATCTGAGGCGCATGAACCGGTTGGCCGTCCCGTTGCTTGCAGGTAGCACCGACGACGAGCCTATGTTTGTAGAAGCAATGGAAGCCTTTTTGTCAGTAGACCCGGAGATTCCTGTACTCTGGCTGCCGTTGGCGGGGGACGGCTCCAAGGCTGCATCTGTAGCAGTAGAAAACGAAGGCCCCACCACCACAAGCTTCTTCTGAGATGTACTCTCTGCAGGACTCTTGTACTTGTTCGAAAGCAAGAACATGAACTCTTCGTACTCCGACAGCTTCTGCATGGTGAGCTGGTCCTTGTGCAACTTGCGGATCTCCACTTTTGTGGGTTCCCTGTGGGAGTGCATGATGGACTTTTCGCCTGTCTTTGGGTCCGTTTTGATCTGAGGAAACGCCAGCTCCGGATGAAGATATTCCGCCTGGAGGTACGGGTTCAACGGCACCGAGAGGTCGAGTTTGCGATTGGTCAAATTGAGGACCTCCGATTCCATCTGAAGCGAGAGCACATCTGTAAACTTGGTGAGCGTAGAGTCTGTATGGTAAAGAAGATCGTAGTAGAGAGACTGCGGCGTGGGCCTTAGAAGCGTTCGGTAGGTTTTTGGCTGGGAGGGTTTCTCTGCCTTCAGGTCACCTGTATCCAGGCTCTTGGCATCGGAGTCAGTTCCAGTTCCAGTGGCAGAACCTGGCCCTGGAGCGGCGTCAACTCCTGCCCCTTTTTCGGATCCCTTCAGGCCATTCTCTATAGGGGCCAGTGAAGGAGTCTCTTCTCCTGTTTTCTTTGTTCGGTGGTCATAGACCTGCAAAATAAGACAGCCATCGTAGAACCTAATGCCGAAGTCTTTTAAGAGCTCAGTCATCTCAGCGGGGACCTCTTCGTTGATCACGTGGCGCAAGAAACTCTTGATCATGGCAGATTCCTTGGGCACGATGTTGCTGTCCTGCGTATTGTTAAAACGGTAGTGAGTATCATAGATATGGAGGTTCAACGAGGGCGGGTGCTTGATAAATTTCTTGAGGATTTCCTGCAGTGTGGTAGCAAAGTGGTAATTGCCTAACTTGGCTCTAGTCTGTTTCAAAATCTGAAGCTTCTGGGCCGCCGTGGGGCCGTTAGGAGCACTGGCACTCAGCACATTCAGCAGCTTGGCCCGTTCTCCGCTCCACTCGGACATGCCTCGGTTCAAAACTGTCGGACAGCGATAGATCAAAAACTAGACTCAGGAGACCCAAAGAAAAACGTCTAAATTCGGGGTCCTAAACGAGGAGTGGGTAACCTTTTGCTCGGCTAGGGTTGGTACGACGGAGGAAGTTCGATAGCTCTTTCGGTGCGAAACGGAGCCACCAATTTGGTCGGTAGTCTCGGTGCGGGGGTGCTTGGACGGTCTACCGGGCTGTTCAATGACACGCTAGAACACTGATGAAAGTCTCCGGGTTTAGTATGGTGG
The DNA here is from genome assembly GCA_002370635.1 of Metschnikowia cerradonensis. NCBI lineage: Eukaryota > Fungi > Ascomycota > Pichiomycetes > Serinales > Metschnikowiaceae > Metschnikowia > Metschnikowia cerradonensis. The sequence continues at coordinate 40,395 of NKZD01001577.1, forward strand.
TGTGATACGGAGGCTTGTTTGTGAAAAAAGTCGCGCGTCACGTGACTCGGCGCGTGATTCGGCCCAAATCTGAGCAGTACCTTTATACCACGAAGTCAAGCGAGCAATAGCGAGCGAAGACGAGTAAGTGAAGCGAAGACGAGTAAGTGAAGGGAAAGCGAAGATGAGTAAGTGAAGGGAAAACGAAAATGAGTGAGTGAAGGGAAAGCGAAGATGAGTAAGTGAAGGGAAAAACTAACACAAGTGAACGACTTTTTTAAAAATATACCAGGAATTCCCAAAAATCCCAATTTCTATTTTTTATTTTTTATTTTTTATTTTATTTTATTTTATTTTATTTTTTCACATTCCCGTTGTCATTCTTGTTAACTCAGCCGCTACCAAGTCTATGTTCTATGTGCGCTTGAGGTTCTGTACCGGAAATTGGAAATTGCTTGGGCGTCAAGTGGTGATGCGACACGTGAGTGTATAACATAGTGTGTTTCAATAATGAGAAGTGAGTGTATTTAATAGCATAGTGCGAGGTGTCAATCGCATAGTGCGTGGTGTCAATAGAGTGTTCTCACGTAGTGAGGTACTGAAAGTCAATGGTGTCTCACTACTCAGTCACTACTCAGTCACTACTCAGTCACTACTCAGTCACTACTCAGTCACTACTCAGTCACTACTCAGTCACTACTCAGTCTCAAGCAGTCTCAAGCAGTACAGTGTAGTACATGGTATAGTATATGGAGTGTAGTATAGAGTACTCTGTAATGATCAGTAACTGGTGTGATCATACAGTGATATAATACACTAGTATAGTGGAGTGTAGTAGATGAAGATTTGGTCTAGCTATTGATATGACAGGTGATAATGCTATGAGTAATGTTAATAGGGCTCTCAGACTTTGGAGTGGGGAAAGCTAATAATAAGTGTAGTAGTGTAGTAGACTGTGGTGTGGAGTGTAGTAGTGCAGTGTGGTGTGGAGTGTAGTAGTGCAGTGTGGTGTGGAGTGTGGTAGTGCAGTGTGGTAGTACTCAATCTCAATAATTAGTCTTACTACTCAGTCTCAAGCAGTCTTAATACTCAGTCTCAAGCAGTCTTACTACTCAGTCTCAAGCAGTCTTACTACTCAGTCTCAAGCAGTCTTAATACTCAGTCTCAAGGATCAGTCTCAATAGTGAGTAATGTGAATAGTGAGTGAGTCTCAGTGAGCCAGTTTTGTAGTACTAGTGTACTTTATTTAGTATACTACAGTTCTTACCATACTATGTGACAGTTCTTACTATACGATGTGACAGTTCTTAATGCACTACTATGGTGCTATACCATGTGTACTGTTATTCATGTATTAGCATATGGCACTATTATTATGTATTGATATTATGTACTAAGTACTCCACTCTACACTGTAGCACACTACTTTCACACTACTTTCACACTTCACACTAATTTCACAGTATAAAAAGTTCATGAGCCTTGGTATATTCTTGTGTAACGTTCAGGTGCTGAGTTACCTTATTCGTTGATGATTACCCAGAGAAGAGTATCGGGCTACTTAAGTAGTTGATCGCCGGTAGGTACTGTTTGAATTGTAAGTAGAAAGAGATAGAGAAAGAGATAAGGTAGATATATATTTATTAATATAGGTATAGAGAGATTAAGAAAAAAAGAGAGAGAGAAAGAGAGATAGGGTCGAAGTACAAGGTAAAACACATTGAATTGGTACCAAGAAGCTTTCGCGCACTCCACTAAGCCTACGCTATATCTCCTAGTGACACCTATATTAAATACAATAATATTATTAGCACTGTTAGATTCTTGTTGTTACGTCAGGTACTCCGTTTAGTATGTTTTTTTGTTGATGATTCTCCAGAGGGAGAAGAGGGCAGAATAAGCTACTTGATTATTTGACCGCAAGGTTGCCTGGTCAATTGTCGTTGCTAGGTGCAAGGGGGAAAACTCTCTACATTCCATCCTAGTACCTTGGGTTTATCACATTGATTTTGGTACCTCGTACAATGAAGGCTGAGTAGGGGGCTTGTACATGGCTGAGTAGGAGGCTGGTACATGGCAGATAGACGGCTGGTAGGAGGCTGGTACATGGCTGGTACATGGCTGGTAGAAGGCTCTTAAAAATGTCAGTGTTCGTGTCAGGCAAAGAGGTTTCATAATACCTCAATAGTTGGATCACTACCTAAGATATACAATTATGAGCACTGATCCTGATATGGTATGCAATAGCTTAGCCAGAATTGGCCGGAATTGAAGGCCGCGGCCGGAATTGTCCAGGTACAAGACCTCCAAAAGTCCACCACGAAAAATGTTTCAACTAAAACACAATATTCATTATAAAGTCCGGAATTCCAGTATTCCAGCAAGCCTACTCTTCTTTTCGTACGATGAAAAAAGGGTCGTTTGCATTGGGGCCTTTTTGTCTTGGGGTAGCCTGGTGTACGGGTGTTTCTCCATTTTCGCAACCCCCGGTTTCACCCCGAGTTCCGGCCATCCTAATCAACCGTACTTAAATGCCAACTAACCTTTACCATTTCCACATCGAGATCCGTACCCAAATTAACCAATAAACTAATTAAGACTTGTATATAGGCTGCCCTAGCCTAAAACTTAGACTATGAGTATTGGCATAAAAAAAATTATAGGAGGTCCTGTTGAATTTGCGGGACATCTGTACCTTATGATCACGTGCCATCAGGCACGTGAGCAAAGTTCAGGTTCACGTGTCCTACGGGAACGTGAATAGGGGAGCATGCAAGTGTTAGACTTAACACTTGATGCATGTGCAGATGAGCACATTTCTAACACAAGGAGGAAATGGTTGCTAGGAGGAAATTACCGCTGGGAGGATTATTTAAGACAACCTACATATTGGCTGCTATGCAGGCCAATATGGCTTGTCCTATAAGGAGGGGGAATCCGCATCATTAAGACAGGGCGGATAAGTAGATCTGTCACGGCGACCCCAGGTTGAGCTTATAGAAATCTAACAAACGTTATCACCCTTCCATAATTGCAGGCGCAAAGCAGTAAGCGCCAACAGGTACAGTGTTGGAACGCACGACATGTGACTGATGAACTTAAGACACCAGTAAATGTGCGAGTACGGCATGTTCATGCCAAGCTATCCCGATGAAACAATGTTGGGGTATTGTTGAAGAAGAGACAAAGGTAGAGCCAAGGCTCTATGGGATTTCGTCCAGCTCTCATCTAGCTCTTGTCTAGCTCTCATCTAGCTCTCGTGTAACTCTGAGCATTATCTTGGAGAAGACAATGTAGGTGAGAGATTGACGAAGGAGAGATTGATGAAGGAGAGATTGATGAAGGAGAGATTGATGAAGGAGAGATTGATGAAGGAGAGATTGACGAAGGAGAGATTGATGAAGGAGAGAGACCGTTTAGTAGTTCCCAAGACTAACTATATAAAGGAAGGATCCTGCTCAGTGTTGAGGGGTATCAATTGTGAAACAGATCACGAACTCACTACTTTACAGAACAAAAGAGTTATAAGACAGATGACAGAACTGATTACCCAAATCACGCAATTGAGAGAATTGTTGCAGTCCAACTATATAACGGTTCCTGTATACCAATTGGTATATGCTAATGTTCAACATACAGTAGTAGATTTTTTTTTAAGTTGGAGTAGAGTGCATAATCAGACATAGATACACCACTCTGTTTACTTTGTTTTCTTGTTGATGATTCTCCAGAGGGAGAAGAGGACGGAATACGCTACTTGATTATTTAACCGAAAGGTTGCCTGGTCAACTGTCGTTGCTAGGTGCAAGGGGGAAACTCTCCATTTTCCATCCTGGTGCCTCGAGTTTATCACATTCCCTTTTGGCTGTAAATGATGGTGGAGGTGTGGCATAGTGGAATGGTTATTGTTAGGATTATACAGCGTATGCTTAAAATACTGAAATAGGAGGGTACTACCAAAGGTTGATCTAACAGTAGTAGTAGTCGTAGTATAAAGGTATAGTATATTGGTGGTATTACAGTAGTGTAGTAGTATAGTACTATAGGAGGATAGTAGTGTAGTAGTGAAGTAGTGTAGTAGTGAAGTAGTGAAGTAGTGAAGTAGTGAAGTAGTGAAGTAGTGAAGTAGTGAAGTAGTGTAGTAGTGAAGTAGTGTAGTAGGATGGTAGGATGGTAGTGTAGTATTACAGTAGCATAGTAGGATAGTATGATAGTAGTAGTATTAGAGTGCTGGCGTCTTGGTTACGTCAGTCCTTAGTTTTCTGTTAGATTCTAACTTCACTTTACTCTGCTTACTATGTTCATTCGCCGAAGGTTCTCCAGAGGGAGGACTCGGTCTACTGAAGTAGGTGATAACGGTAGCCTATTCAGCTGGTTGTTGCTAAGTTCTTGCATACTGTCTAATGCCACGAATACTCTCTACTACTCCATACTCTCTACTACTCCATACTCTCAACTGCTCCATACTCTCTACTACTCCATATACTCATTGAGTACTATACAAGTCTACTCTGTCCTCTTGATAAACATAAACTAGCCCTAATCTAGTTTATACTACTCTGTACCCTATACTCTGCACTACCTATACTCTCCACTACCTATACTCTGCACTACTCCATAGTAGTCTATACCACTATAGGGAAAGCTCTTAACATTCCATCGCGGTACCTCGGGTTTATCACATTCCTTTGGGCTGTAACTGATGGTGGAGGTGTGGCATAGTGGAATGGTTATTGTTAGGATTAGACAGAGTAGGCTTAAATTACTGAAATAGGTAGAGCATTACCGTAGGTGGATCCAACATTATGCTACTCTATAGTATGTTACTTTATATTTTATATCATAGTCCTCTACTCTACTCTACACTATACTAGTCTATACTATACTACTACTTGCTACTATTTGCTTCTACTTGCTTCTACTTACTACTTACTACTCTATACTATACTACTTAATACTAACTACTAACTACTAACTACTAACTACTAACTACTAACTACTAACTACTAACTACTAACTACTAACTACTAACTACTAACTACTA
>NKZD01001579.1:0-12252 GCA_002370635.1 Metschnikowia cerradonensis
CTCAAGCCTGTGTGTTCACGTTGACCTGCAGGCAACATGTTTCACAGTTGCCCGCACTCACAGGTTGACACATGCCACATGTTCCAACACGTATTCGGGATTATTTCTAGTATGCAGTACATAAGTTTGTAGAATTGATAATTCCAGCTCTGCTAGAAATGCTAGGGAATCAGGTGGCCCGTAGAGTAACCATGGTTCAAGATCCAGAGGTCCTCTCTTGCTATCTTGCTATAGGATATGGACCTTATTGTTTCATCAAGATAAGTAAACACTTTAGGTGTCATTTTTACTTCAGATGGAGGCTATGTCCTATTGACAGTACGAAGAGTTTGTCGAGCATTATCCTTTACACTCATGTATACAGGAATGCGAGTGCGTCCGTTGTCTAACAACTTTACTAGGGTTCACGTGATTGACCTCTTTATCAATATCGCTCACTAGAACGGGCTACGCCCTCCCCTTATGTATCCAATATCTTGGTTACTATTTCAACCAAGATACGGGGTTCCTCCACTCCTGTCGTATGTCATCGTAGACCCCTTTCCCGAACAGTGTTAGAAAGGTGCTCATCTGAACATGCAGCAAGTGTTATTCAACCCTTTCCATGCCCCATTATACGATTATGAACTTGCCTCATTTAATTACGAACCGTGGGCACGTGATCCAAACAAGTACAGAAATCCTGCAAGTTCAACAGAGTTCTGTTGGGTCAGGATTTGGGAGGCATCTTGGTATGTCTCTCTCAGTAGAGATATTCGATTAGTTAACTAATAGAAGATGTGGCGAAGGCCTCCTTATATATGTGGGAATTGGCCTTCATTGATCCTCGGATCCTCCGTTGGTCCTCAGCTGGTCTAACAACCAAGGCCTGGGAAAATATCCGTGCAATGCTCTGCAAGCCTAGAGCACCCATGCGCACTCTTAGTCGGTGTTATTTTCCAACAAAGTTCCACGCCAACTACCAACCAATCAAAATGAATGCAGAAAACAATGTTGTAGAATTATTAGTAGTAGAAGAAAAGGTAGAGCCAAAAGAAATTGTTTCGTTTGATTTTAGGTAGCTTTCTTAGCTATGGCTGGTCTGATGCTCATTAGTGTTGAGCTTTACTACCCAAGCTCTTAATCTGGAACGATTATGTCATTGGTTCCTGATGACATCATAAATTCTATTCTTATCTGTATCTCTGTATCTAGACTATACTAAGAACTCTCATAAACACTGTTGAACTTGTGAGCCGTGACAATCATTGTGTGCAAGACACGATGACAAGTGCTGTCTGCAGTACAGAGTGAAAACACTGAGTTGGGGCAGATGGGCCAGGCTCACATGTGTCTACAGATAGAGTGTGCAGATGAAACCAGGCAGTGAGCATGATGAGTGTATTACTAAACATGCATGACACTGTATGACGTTCCGGGAGTTGCATCTGATGTACGATGATGAATCTGAGGGCTGCACCCTGTGTATAAGGAATGAGGTTGAAGGCCCGAGACCGGGATTCCAAGAATAGAAACAGCCGGGACAATCGGAAGCGTTCCGATTGGGGCTCCGGAAAGGGATGAGCTCCGGATTGAATGCAGGAATGGATTCTAAGGAGAACTATATATATCTGGGATCCTGGTCATGTTTGAACGGGCATCAATTGTGAAGAGAGATCACTGACATCTAGTTTAGAAAGAATACAAGTGATCTAGAACGAACACTGAAGCACCATACTTAAGAGAGTTATTGGAGGCCAACGTCATAACACTTCCGGATTATACGAGGGTTTATGCGAACGCTCAACAATCACAACGTCATCTCTTGTTTTCTTATGTTCCAACAGTTGGGACGTGTTCGCACTTTTTCACACCCATTCTACTATACCAGAAAAGTACCCCATACTACTTAATTCCACCAAAAATCAGAACTTGCTTATTTACAAATATAATGACTCTCAATAAAAGCAAAAATGCATTATACAATCTAGGGAAATTGATAGATGGAATTGGAGAAGATCATAGTACTATTCTTACTTTTTTGATAGTAAAAACCTGCATATAATCAAGCCACATAACTGAACAGCCACAGTAAATCCACCTTTCTGCTAAGCCTTCAGCTACCTTAGGATCAGCCTACCCAAAAGAGCAAAAATAAACTTGTATATATGCAACATAAACCTATTCAAAAAGAAACAACAGCATCTGGACCTTCTACAGAGCACCAGAGCGCAAGGCCCAATAAATACACCAAATAAATACACCAAAAAAATGTCAAAACATATGTCATGGAATTTATTAGTGCATGTTTAAAACTACCCAATAAAAAGTACCCAATAAAAAGTACCCAATAAAAAGTACCCAATAAAAAATACCCAATCCTTTTATTACCTCTTTCTGGGTTGCTTAAAAACTCAGCCAATCATTGCTTTTATATACGGCAGGTCTAGGTACTTCTACGCACTTACAACGGACCCACGAACAAGTGTCATTTGCTAATCTGTAGATCCGCAAGTATAGATACAGCAAGCATATATTCATTAGCCTTATCTCTATAGCATTAATTGAGCAACTGGAATTTATTGGGTGTCGATCTGGTGGATAGTGGTGCGTTGGTGCGGTGGTGTCGATCTGATAATCTGTCGATCTTTCGCAGTATAGAAATTCGCACCCTCTGGAATTTCGCACCCTCTAGAATTTCGCACCCATAAATAAAGCCTTATCTCTCTTTCACCTCATTTATCTTCCCTAAATTACCACCTCTTTTTTTTTTCTTACTCATTCCGAATACTAAACTAAAGTCCTACTACTAAGCACAAAACCTACCACTAAAAAAAAAAGAAAAAGAAAAAAGAAAAAAGAAAAAAATGAGACTCTCTCTCTTTTTGGTTGCGCTTATTCCTGCTGTTTCTGCTAGACCCACTGCTACTGCTGCTTCGGAAGTTATTAAAGCCAATGATGCAGCCACTTTATTACCCCCAGATTCCACTGAAGTTGCAGGTATTCCAGACTTTACAATCCAAGAATTCTCCAAGCCTGGAAAAAATGGTTCCAAGGCACTTGATGTTGGAAATTCCACCAAAAAGTTGACCACTGCCAAGTACTCCAATGCCACCAAGTACTCCAACAAAACCACCGATGAATTGGATGAACTCAAGAGAGCAGCTTCTCTTACACTCATTGCAGGAATGACCCAAAAATTGCTTGGTAATGTTAACCTGTTGGCCCAGTTGACTGGTACTCATTTGGATGAGTTGGTGAATCTTCCTGAAGAGTCATCCAAGAAAGAAAAGAGAGGCGACGAGGAGGAGGAAGAAGGAACTTGGCATGATCTCGTTGAGAATGTTATTGGAACCATTGACATTACTGCTTTGGGCTTGGAAGGTGTGCTGGAAAAGAGAACTCCCGAAGAGGTGAACCGGCTCACGGACTCGTTGAAGAAGTACTTGTCTTCGAAGGATACTAATTAGTCAAACTGGCTAGTTACATTGAGTAGACTTTTAGTTTAGTTCCAATACCATTTTCAGGTAATACAAATTTTTTAGTTTTTACAGTATAATTCAGTGATATAGTACACTTCAGTGATATAGTATAATTCAGTGATATAGTATAATTCAGTGATATAGTACACTTCAGTGATACAATACAATTCAGTGATACAATAACCTGCGGAGAAGTCAGTCCAAGTCATTGGTAAACATCAGTACCTCTACACTAATTAATATTGATGGGTATTGTGTCGGGAGACATCTTGGTCTTGTCCTCTCTCAGTTGATATATATTTTTGGTGGTTTTTATAAAATAGCGACATCAAAACCTTTTATATTGAGGTGAGCCTTCACATAACCAAAGTCACCTCAGTGGCTGAGGTTATAGAGACAGCAAGAGCTGTTTTCTCAACACCTCCCTCTGAAGGTTTGACTCCAATATCCAAACTTCGTAACAGTAAATATCTTCTCACGAGAAGTTAAATGAATGTATGCATAGCTGATTTCAAAAATCAACAAAATCAACAACACAGTGATATGTACTCCATAGTACTTTGACTCCGTGTGTTGACACAAGATATAATATTTTGTGGGAATAATAGAAGATAAACAAGATATTTTAATAAGGCGTTAACCCTCATCCTTAAACTGAAATGTGCATTTGTTGTGTGTGGTCTGATACACGTAGGATATGAGCCCCGGAGTGAATGTCACATTAAATGGACTGGCCTAAATATAAAGTCATATTAGAAAAACCAACTCCTGACTAACTAATTGAGCAATATTAAATTCTGGTTTTCAATGCAGATAATGTTTTGATAGTTGGGACTAACGTAGTTGGTGCACATAATGAATGGAAGTGTAGGGCTCTTTGTAGTCATATCGTGCTCTTACCATCACTCTCATTAAGCAGGCCGAGCAGGATTTGCAGTCACAGCTTGACATTATTATGGGATTTTCGTTGTAACAAAAAAACACTATAGATTATTAAATACAAAGAGGCAGTGACATAGTATATTACTGTAGTGTATTACTGTAGTGTATTACTGTAGTGTATTACTGTAGTGTATTACTGTAGTGTATTACTGTAGTGTATTACTGTAGTGTATTACTGTAGTGTATTACTGTAGTGTATTACTGTAGTGTATTACTGTAGTGTATTACTGTAGTGTATTACTGTAGTGTATTACTGTAGTGTATTACTGTAGTGTATTACTGTAGTGTATTACTGTAGTGTATTACTGTAGTGTATTACTGTAGTGTATTACTGTAGTGTATTACTGTAGTGTATTACTGTAGTGTATTACTGTAGTGTATTACTGTAGTGTATTACTGTAGTGTATTACTGTAGTGTATTACTGTAGTGTATTACTGTAGTGTATTACTGTAGTGTATTACTGTAGTGTATTACTGTAGTGTATTACTGTAGTGTATTACTGTAGTGTATTACTGTAGTGTATTACTGTAGTGTATTACTGTAGTGTATTACTGTAGTGTATTACTGTAGTGTATTACTGTAGTGTATTACTGTAGTGTATTACTGTAGTGTATTACTGTAGTGTATTACTGTAGTGTATTACTGTAGTGTATTACTGTAGTGTATTACTGTAGTGTATTACTGTAGTGTATTACTGTAGTGTATTACTGTAGTGTATTACTGTAGTGTATTACTGTAGTGTATTACTGTAGTGTATTACTGTAGTGTATTACTGTAGTGTATTACTGTAGTGTATTACTGTAGTGTATTACTGTAGTGTATTACTGTAGTACTGTAGTGTATAGATCTGGTGATCTAGTGATGTAATGTATCAGTATATAGTGTGTATATAGTCCAAGATATGTCTAGCTCTAAGATAGTAAAAAAACTTTTATCATATTGCTTGTCACGATTCTTTTTTTCACGGAATCAGTTCTGACCATAATCTGCTTAGATCCTTTGACCTTGACCATAATGACGAAAAGTTCAAATAATCATGGTAGTCGACTCAGTAATTTGGTTCAACTTCCTTCACTAAGTTCTCAATCCATAGTGACTTAAGTGTAGTGATTTGAGCATTACTTAAAGGTGAGAGTGCAATTAATTCATGATTGAGTAGTGAGACTTTAATTATTTATTTGCGATAATGATTTCCACAGAACTGGTAAGAGCTGAACACTATGGTATATTCTTAGGATTCATCGACTTCGGGCTTGGGATTCAAGGTAAGCTAACATCAGAATTGGTCCAAGCTTGGCGTTTGATGTCAATTGACATATGAGTTCGAATATTAAGAATACACTTCAGTGATATAGTATAGTTCAGTGATATAGTATAATTCAGTGATACACTACACTTCAGTGATACAATACACTTCAGTAATACAATACACTTCAGTGATACAATACACTTCAGTAATACAATAAATACACCTTAGTTATTGTAGTTCCAGTAGTACCAATATCACAATGAGATGTAAAGAACACAGTATAGTATTAAAATATAGCAGTGGTATACCACTAGCTAGTTAGTGTTAGATCCGCCATAAGCAGGGCCCTGCCTATGAAGGTATTATGAAGCCTCTCAGTCCGGTTGCTACAATGGGCATTGTAAACGCCGTGTCACGACCATCGTTGTATGAAGCACTGTGATGGTCCTTTCGGCTATTCTAGAACAATCCTTACCATTGTTCTGGTGGAGAGTTTTTCGGTACCACGTTTCTCTCAAAGTATATAAGCCACTCCAGTTCCTCTCCTTGAGGAACCATCAACGAGTACAAGATTAGGTTAAGACACGTTATAAAGAACATAACAGTTAGTGTAGTAGTTAGTTAGTGTAGTAGTTAGTTAGTGTAGTAGTTAGTTAGTGTAGTAGTTAGTTAGTGTAGTAGTTAGTTAGTGTAGTAGTTAGTTAGTGTAGTAGTTAGTTAGTGTAGTAGTTAGTTAGTGTAGTAGTTAGTTAGTGTAGTAGTTAGTTAGTGTAGTAGTTAGTTAGTGTAGTAGTTAGTTAGTGTAGTAGTTAGTTAGTGTAGTAGTTAGTTAGTGTAGTAGTTAGTTAGTGTAGTAGTTAGTTAGTGTAGTAGTTAGTTAGTGTAGTAGTTAGTTAGTGTAGTAGTTAGTTAGTGTAGTAGTTAGTTAGTGTAGTAGTTAGTTAGTGTAGTAGTTAGTTAGTGTAGTAGTTAGTTAGTGTAGTAGTTAGTTAGTGTAGTAGTTAGTTAGTGTAGTAGTTAGTTAGTGTAGTAGTTAGTTAGTGTAGTAGTTAGTTAGTGTAGTAGTTAGTTAGTGTAGTAGTTAGTTAGTGTAGTAGTTAGTTAGTGTAGTAGTTAGTTAGTGTAGTAGTTAGTTAGTGTAGTAGTTAGTTAGTGTAGTAGTTAGTTAGTGTAGTAGTTAGTTAGTGTAGTAGTTAGTTAGTGTAGTAGTTAGTTAGTGTAGTAGTTAGTTAGTGTAGTAGTTAGTTAGTGTAGTAGTTAGTTAGTGTAGTAGTTAGTTAGTGTAGTAGTTAGTTAGTGTAGTAGTTAGTTAGTGTAGTAGTTAGTTAGTGTAGTAGTTAGTTAGTGTAGTAGTTAGTTAGTGTAGTAGTTAGTTAGTGTACGGTGATGTCAGTGAAGTGGTAAATGGCACCCCGATTGCCCAACTCCTGTTGCGACGTTATTTATTGCTTTACTCTGAGTGTTAGATCCACCAAGGGTAGTGCTCTACCTATTTCAGTATTTTAAGCCTACGCTGTCTAATCCTAACAATCGCCATTCCACTGTGCCACACCTCCAACATCATTGCACGAGGTACTGGTAACACGTGAGTACAGTGTTTTTCAAAACTATTCAAACCAGTGCGGCAAAACGATTCAAACCACACTAGCAAAATTAAACAAACCAATAATTCAAAAAGTTTCATACCACTTGGCACAGTCTTTCAAAGCAAATACAAGTTATTTTATACAGGATAACAAGGAAACCAGTTCAGTTCCATCCGTTTTTCACCCTTTATTGGTACTGCAAGACTGACAAATGTAGTATATAAGAGGCAATCCTCCAGATTTAAGATTTCAGAATATTGAATTTTAATAAAAGTTGGTGTGAAACATTACGCCATTCGGTTTGAACCATTCTTTCTTCTTGGTTCGAAACTTTTTGTCGCGCTGGTTTGAAACATTTTGTCACGTTGGTTTGAATAGTTTTAAAAAACACTGGACTTCACGCATATGCGTTAGAGCTCAAAGTCTGGGCGTGCGCGGTTTAAGCACNAAAAAACACTGGACTTCACGCATATGCGTTAGAGCTCAAAGTCTGGGCGTGCGCGGTTTAAGCACAGCGCTCAAGTTGCAATGTTTCAAAGAGGCACGTCCACTCCGATATAAAAGGAGGGACTGCCGCCCACATTTGTAAGGTCAGGAGTTCTCCCAAACGATTGAAGATAACGTGGACAAGACTCAAGTCATATTCAATAAACGTAAGTCTGAAAATTAACAGGTAGCAGGATGGAATGTGCAGAGAATTCCCCCTTTGCACCTAGGAACACCCGTTGAATAACCAATGCCGTTTTCAAATACTTAAATAGCTCAGATTCGTCTTTTTGAGAAATCATCAACAAAAAAAATATAGTCAACAGAGTACCAGAAGTAACTCGAATCTAACAATTTGGGCCTCACAAGAGCCGTCCGTTAATTGAGCCAACAATTACTGACTGATTAATTAGCAGACACCTTGTTTGGGAAGTCTTCTTTGTTGGGAAGTATCTTCTTTTTGAGTAGCCACTGGCGAAGTGTGGATATAGAAGTATAACCCAAAGTCTCACACCATGGTCAAGAGGTGGCCAAGGAATTCATTGGTCATATATTCAACTTCATCAATCACCATACTTTATGAGGGGTCCAGTACAGCTACATCTAGAAAGTGTATCCAAGTCGGATTATGTGACTGTGGTAGGTATTTCTCACGAGATGTTTAATGGTGTTGTGGGGACCTCGGAATTGAGATTGAATGGGTGCAAAAAACACCCGTACACCCGGCTACCTCAGCAGAAAAAGGCCCAACGCAAACGACCTTTTTTTCGAAGGATTCTAATGAAACTTAGTTTGTTGGATTCCTGGAATTCCGGACTTCACAATGAATATTTTTTTTAATTGAGAATCGTTTCGTGGTGGACTTTTAGAGGTCCCGTACTTGAACAATTCCGGCCACGGCCCGAAATTCCGGTCAAGATATGCAAGGATCAGTGCTCATAATTATACATCATATTAGTATGTCAGCAAAAAATAAACAATAAAGTATGGTATTCTGTCCAATTTTACTCTATAGTAATTTTTAAAAAGTCAAGCACATAGCAACAACTGGCTGGATACGCTAACTCCACCGCCGTCAACTACTTAAATAGTTCAGGTTCCTCATTCTGACGAATCATCAACAAAAAAACATACTAAACAGAGTACCTGATGTAACAACAAGAATCTAACATCCACTCCATACTCCACTCCATACTCCCAAATATACTCCACAAATACTCTGCACTTGACGTAAGGTTAGTAAAGTTTTTGCTCACTTATAGCCTGATTCCAGATTCAGTGACGGCGGAGAGTTTGTTTAATTCATGATCGACTAATACACGTAAAAGCAGGTAAAAGCAGGTAAAATACACTTAAAATACACTTAAAATACACTTAAAATACACCCAAGATACAAGTAAAAACACTTAAATTACACACAAGATACAAGTAAAAACACTTAAAATACACACAAGTGTTTGGGTTTACAACAAGAAGGCAGCAAAGCCAATCATAAATGTACCCAAGACATTCCTAGAAGCTCCACCCACAAAGGTCCTGATTTCTGGGGTGGAGGAGGTCATTTTCCTGAGCAGAGGAGTAGCAGTCTTTCTAGGGTCTCCTCTCTCGGTGGGTGTGTTTAGAATTGGGGTTCTAATTACCCATTTGGGCTTCACACTAGTTTCTTTAGCGGAATCAGCACCATTTTTGGAGTGTACTCCCAATTTGTTCCTGCCCTTGGGTATCTGGGTTTCTGGACCATTACTGAAACTGCTCTGTATAGGGTCCTGAACATTCTTGGTAGCAAAATCTTCTTCCAGAGTCTCTGCCACCACGCATACTCCCGTCACAGTTAAGGTTGTGGCTTTGGAGATGATCACCGTGGAGGGTATACAAGTATCTTCCTCCTCACACACTGTGAGAGTCAAGGTGGTGGGCGTAGGAAAATATGTGGTGCAGTCAGTATGGGTTTTCCAGACGGTAGCAGGTGTGAGTTCACAATCTATGCAGATACTAACAGTGGTGGGTTTTTTCTTGGTGACAATGTTAGCGTTGGAAGCCATAGATTTCGGGACAGCCAATCTAAACACTTTTGGTGGTTCCGATACTCTTGGTGGTTTCGATACTTTTGGTGGTTTCGATACTTTTGGTGGTTTCGATACCTTTGATGGTTTCGATACTGTAGATGTTTTAAACACCGTAGATATTCCGGAAACCTTGAAGTTAAAATATGGCGTGGTGGTTCCAGACAATGGGCTTGCATATGGTGTTTCTGAAGATACCTTAGTAGTAGCCAGGGACTTTTTCGAGCCTTTCAATTTGCTAGAAGTCTTGGGGTTAGAGTCGGCCAAATCGGCGGCTTTTGGAACATTGGAGTTGCCACTGGAACCTTCAGGTTTATCAGTCTTAGATTTGACAGTTTTAGATTTAACAGTCTTGGAGGGAGAAGCCACGGTAGTAGTCATAACAGTAACTTCAGCAGTCACTTCAACAGTAGTAGTGACATCTGACTCTAAAGCCAGTTCCAAATTGTTAGGTACTGCATGTTTAGGCATAGACTTAGGCATAGAATTAGGCATAGACTTAGCCTCAAACTCAGAATTAAGGTTATATTTCTTGGGTTCCATTTGTTCCGGTTCCATATGACCTTTACCCTGTTTATTCTGGTCATATAAATTGGACTCCTTTTGTATTGGTTCTTTCATACCCTTGTACTTCTTTGGCTCGTAGTACTCTAAGTGTGACTCTCCCTTGAGTCCTTCATTAGAAACATTGGGAACATTGGGAACATTGGGAACATTGGGAACATTGGGAACATTGGGAACATTGGGAACATTGGGAACATTGGGAACATTGGGAACACTGGGAACATTGGAAGCACTAGGAACCCTAGGAACGCTATGAAGCGTGCTATAATGACTAACTCTAGCCAAGGTCAGTAAAGGCTTAGAGAGAGGAGTCACTAGTTTGACTTCCCTACCATTACAAGGCAATAGGTAGATATCCACTGCAGAACACGAGAGTTCCATGTACTGGTAAGTTATGACATAGCGAGAAGTATTATTCTTGCACGCGAAGAAATTATGGTTGACCACCTGGCGCTCCGTATTCAAAGCCAAGCGTGTTCTGTTGGTGTACCCACCAAAGAAGAGCCCTCCCTTGTAGAAACCAACGTATCCTGGGGTCAGAGTATCCTCAGTGAAGGCATAGTTTTCCTCCAACATAAACCTGGTAGGCTCTTGTCTTGGCTCTATGGGGATTACGTCATAGTAAAACACACTGGTATCACTTCTGATTTTGGAAAGAGCTTGCCCGGAAAGAGGGATCATGTTTCCGTTGACCTTGACATGGAAGACATATTCCACTGATAAACGGTGTGTACACACAGTGGCTGCGATAAATGACATGAGAAATAAGTGAATGGATTTCATGATGAGTCGGGAGAAATCTGGTGAATCGGGAAAAATCTGATGTGGCGTCGAAAAATATCTGGTATGGCGTCAGAAGAAGAACCTATCATCATATTTATACACGGGAAATAAAATCCACGGACCAAAGGTTCTTGCAGCCTGAACCCTTTGCATCTCTTGTATGGTATGTGTAACAATAGAAATTAGTATCTGGAACACGCCGCTACGGCGTGTCCTGCATACATTACGGTCTTTTTCTTCCTTGGGGAACTTTTGCCTTGTTTCAAAGGCCTTTGCCTTGTTTTAAATGCTTTTCTGTAAGGCTTGGTCTCCTTGGGACTTTAAGAAGTGGGGTTTCGTGAACCTTCTGTTCGCATTTATATACTCAAAAACACTCCTATTCCATAAGTATGACGTACCTTTACCAATATGGCCACTATATACACTCCTGTACCTCCTAATCCTATAAACAAATCGTGCATATAGATCTGTCTGTATCCCTATTAATCCCTATTAATGTGTATGTATTCCTAGTGCTATTCTCTAAGATATATGATTTGCAATCTCCGGTGAGATGGAACGCGGCCATGCTGCAGCGTTGTATGCAGTCGGTCGCGATAAGTCAATGAAAAAGACAGATTCGAGTCATGTTTCAGGTTTGAAGGGTTTGGCGTTTGTGTTTCATGTTGAAATGGGGGGGAGCATTTGGGTGTGTTTTATGGTTTGATTTGTGTGGAAGGGATAGGAGTTGGGGGAGGGAGAGAATTTATAGATGAGCAGGGCTCAGAACCAGAATAGTACAAAACAGGGCTCAGAACCAAAATAATACAAAACAGCGCTCAGAACCAGAATAATAAAGATCAGTGCTCAAAACCATTTCAACCTTAAAACTTCCCCTGAAACACACAATGAGCCTTAATTAAAAACAAACAATAGGGTAGGATATGGTCCCTGAATAGGGGTCTAAAATGGAGAATTCCGTACTCCATTTGCATGGGCCCTGGCGTTATAAAGGCTACAGGTATGGCCCATTGGATGCAGGACAATGGCTTGTTGAAAAACAGCAACAAATAGCGAGCTTCCAGCCCTATGTTTTGAAATAGCACGCATTAGGTTTTTCATGACAACAAACGTTGTT